>RJWJ010019851.1:12494-29867 GCA_004363605.1 Indri indri | reverse complement strand
GAGGTTGCTGTGAGCTAGGCTGACGCCATGGCACTCGCCCCAGGCAAGAGAGTGAGACTCTGTCTCAAAAAAAAAAAAAAAAAAAAAACCCATCAGGCCACAGGTGGCAATAATGAACACCCAAGCTCATAATAAAGAGGCACTGTTATATGTTATATAGGCAGTAGAACAGAGATTAAGAGCTCAGGCATTCGGGGTATGTATCATTCCCTACCCCTCCCACTGTCCTCTACCTACCACCAATTCTTCAGGCCAATGTCATACTTAAAAAAAAAAAAAAAAAATCTAAAAAGAATGCTACAGAATTTACTTCTTATATCCCATATCTATCACAGATATGTACATCCAGCACACATTGATATGTTACTATATATAGGCATCTATGCTTTTACAGAGATTTTTTCTTCAAGAACTCCAAGCATTTTTCAAAAATTTTCTCATCATATTCTCCTAAGCATTAGAAAATGAGAAATATTAAAAGCAAACAAAAAGTACATGCAAAGAAATGCTAGTAGAATAACACTTTGTAAGTCCAGGACTAATGCTTTTAAAGTGGGGAAGAGGCCGGGCGTGGTGGCTCACGCCTGTAATCCTAGCACTCTGGGAGGCCGAGGCAGGTGGATTGTTTGAGCTCAGGAGTTGGAAACCAGCCTGAAGCCAAGAGCGAGACGCCATCTCTACTAAAAATAGAAAGAAATTAATTGGACAACTAAAAACATATAGAAAAAATTAGCCGGGCATGGTGGCGCATGCCTGTAGTCTCAGCTACTCGGGAGGCTGAGGCTGTAGGATCGCTTGAGCCCAGGAGTTTGAGGTTGCTGTGAGCTAGGCTGACGCCACGGCACTCTAGCCCGGGCAAAAGAGCGAGAGACTGTCTCAAAAAAAAATAAAGTAAAATAAAGTGGGGAAGAAACAAAGACCAACATGCTTTCCCTACTAGACTTACCAATTGTCTTACTAGACACCTTAGAAGAGGTCTTCAAAGGGCAGGCAGTCTACATAGCTTTTTGACTAAGCCACAGAGAACAGCCCACAGTACATGAAGAACAACAAAGATGAGAAGTTGAACCTGAAAAAAACAAAGGGAAGATAAACAAAACTACACTTCTGATAATTAGAGCCCCTATAATAGAATTCTGTGTATTTCTCTCACCATCTCACCCCCAACAGTTGAGAGGGTTCCAGTGTAAGCCTGGATGCTTACTTTAATGAAATGACACCAAAGACTGCAACAGATACCAGCCCTGATACCATCCCTGTCTAACTTCCCTTTAATAATCCATATGGAATCATGCCCATGTACATAACCAACCCCAGCTTACACAGTCTCAGGACACTAACCCACATTTTTACTTCTCTGATGAGCACTGAGAAGACTACTGGTATGACTACAGACTGTAACAACAGCTGACTTTTGTCAATTATCAATATTACACAGCAGAGTAGCAAATTAACATGCAGTGGAGGAAGAAACAACACAATCAACAGGACCAAGGTGCAAAAAAAAAAGGACTATGGGAGGAAGAGGATGGTGGTGTCCTGACACTGAGGAGGAACGGAGAGATCAGCTTCAGTGACTGCTCTGGCTCTTCTCTTCCTGCATGCATGTCAAAGAAAAGCACCATGGCCTGGGTGAGTTTGCTGACAAGAGCAGAATGGGATGAACTGGCCATGCACACAAGCTAGACAACGGCTCACAATATACTTCTGATACGCTTCAGCACACTTATCTATCCCTCCCTCTATTCCCTACACCCTGTCACTGCTTTAATTCTGACATCTCATCTCCTTGCTGATTTCCCGTCCTTCCAAGCCATTTGTCACACTGCTACCAAAGTCATCTTCCAAACATAAAAGCCTAATTCGACTTGCCTGCTCACGATTCCTCCAAATACACGCAGTATAAATTTGAGCATGGCATACAAAGCTCTTCAGTCTGGCCCACAACCAGACTGCGTTCTCAAAATACTGACCCACATGTAATTCCGATTCTTCAAACTTCCGGGACTTTGCACAACATATTTCCTCTCCTTTACGCTACCTGTCTCACCATCCAGCCACCAGGCAAATTCCATCCTTCAGGCAGGACATCTTTTTAAGTACAGTTGTCCTTCGGTATATACAGGGTTGGTTCCAGGACCACCCAAGTATACCAAAGTCTGGGCATACTCAAGTCCCACAGTCTGTCCTGTGGAACCCGAATATCAGCCCCCGTATATGCAGGTCTCAAGTCCTGTGAATAATGTATTTTCCATCCTTGGGTGGACCCGCATAGTTCAAACTTGTGTTGTTCAAGGGTCAACTGTACTGGTCAATTCCCTGCTCCCTCCCATTCTCCCTTGGACCCCCAGCTGTATACACACTTCCAGTTTAGCAGTCACCCTTTGGCACCACAGCCTGACTCCACAACAGGCTGTGTGCTTTCAGAGAGGAGGGACTATCCATTTATTCACCCCTGGAACCCTTGCACATCCCTTGCACAGTATGTGCTCAGAGAGTATCTGTCAATTCTAACATTATCTCACGAAGACTGGAGACCCAACCTTAGATTCACAGGACTTTAAAACCAGAGGAGACCTGAGCTACCATCTATCTCAGAGTCATAGGATTTGAGGGCATGAGAAGACCTCAAGGACAATCTACTTTAAAACTTTAATTTATAGTTGAAGAAACACAAGCCTGACGTTAAATAGTTTGCCAAAGATCAAGCAAATGATCAGCTTCTGATGACAGAAGAAGTTCTGCCTATCTGCCCAGGTTCTTTCTAAATATGATTAAACTAATATGGTGGAATTTAGTGAGATCTTTAAAAGCCTGTATAATAACTTGAAATCAACAAGTGAAACTGAAACATTTAGAACCCACACACTACTTGGATAAACACAGGACTGCAGAGAACTGTATCCCATACTATGCACTGGGCAGAGTAACCCAGTGATCACTATTCCAGCTCTGGGCAGGAAGGACACTTTAAGATTAGAGTCCCTAACCAACCAGAGAATATACAAAAGAAAGCAAACACGACGGCAGGCAGCCTTTAATAACATGCCATTTATGAATACAGACATTTAACTTCACAAGGGGAAGAATTATGGATAATATGTACGCTGTCCAAGAAGCAACAAATGGAAGCCAGCAGCAAAACAGATTTCAGCTCAACACAGTTTTATAAACTGCTCCATCATGAATTTGAACAAGACACTGTCAGGTAGAAGCAAGCCATAATTGGAAGCTGATAATCAGTACAGGACTAGAAGGATGCTCAGAGGACTTGAATCAAACCTCTTCACTTTACAACTGAGAAAACTGATGTAGAGAGAGAGACATGACTTGTCAAAGAACACAACAACAAAGAGGTCGAGGAAGCAACAGAAGACCACATTTTCCTGATTCTGGGTCTCTGTTGTAATACAGTGCTCTCTTTCCCACAGTAGCTGAATGATCTACAGGGATGTTACAGAATTGAGTTCCAGATTTCAGCTTCTATGCAGAACCTAGACAGCTGAGATACCTTTCAGCTTTTAAGATTCTAGCAAACTTTTTTCCTAAATTTCAGAGCTCCTACCCTAACTACAAAGGTAACTCTAAATTGTTCAGATTAATAAAAATTTCTCATTCTACTTTTTGCTCCTACAGACTGCATGTTTTCTCTAAAAAATTTAAGTTCTGATCACTGGTGTTCTGCCAGCCCATCACCCAGCATGCTCCAACTCAAATGCTATGTCACATGGTTTATCACACCTATTTTCCATTTCCCATTCAATTTTTTTCCTTGAAGTCTAACACCATTGTCTTTTAAAATACATTCGATATACAGATTTTTAGATTACAATTCAATACATAGAGCATGTTTAAAGGTAAATGGGTTCTATTAGTCCATATACACACTGGCATTGTTTTTCACTTTAGCTGATTTTTTAAAAAATACACTTATTTTTGAGTAGTTTTAAAGAAAAATTGAACAGACAATATACAAGAATTCCTATATATCTCCTTGCACCTTCTCCAAGAGTTTCTCCTATTACAGACTGAGCATCCCTAACCCAAAAATCCAAAATCCGAAGTGCTCCAAAATCTGAAACTTTTCCAGTGCTGACATGACTTTCACTGGAGCATTTCGGTTTTTCAGATTAGGGATGCTCAACCAGTAACTATAATACACATATTTCAAAATCCAAAAAAAAAATTCAAAATCCAAGATACTTTTGGTCCCAAGCATTTTGGATAAAGTGTACTCAACCTGTGTTAACATCTTGCATTAATGTGAGACATCTGTTACAAATGATGAACTAACATTCACTTATCATTAACTCCATAGTTTACATGAGGAGTCATTCTTCACGTTGTAGTTTTACGGGTTTTGACAACGTATGTCACGTATCCACCATTACAGTGTGGTACAGAATAATCTCACTGCCCTAAAATTTCCCTGGGCTCCTCACAACCACTACTAATTCTTCACTGTGGTTTTGCCTTTCCATATTTTGTTTTTTTCTGAGACACAGAGTCTCACTCTGTCGCCCAGACTAGAATGCAGTGGCCTCATCAAAGCTCACGGCAACCTCAAACTCCGAAGCTCCAGCAATCCTCCTGCCTTGGCCTCCCCCACTTGGCTAATTTTTTTTTTCTATTTTTTATAGAGACAGGGTCTCATTGTTGCTCAGGCTAGTCCACTTAACCATTTTTAAAAGCACAGTTTAGTGACATCGTAAGTACATGCAAAATGTCGTGCAACCATTTACCACTACCAAGTTCTAGAGCTTTTCATCACCACAAACAGAAACTCTGTACCCTTTCCACTCTTCCACCAGCTGGTAATCTCTATTCTACTTTCTGTGTCTGAGTGGGATCATATTTGTCCTTCTGTGTCTTATTTCACTTCATATAATGTTTTCCAGGTTCATCTACGTTGTAGCATGTATAAGAATTTCATTCCTTTTTAAGGACGAATAATATTCCACTGTCTTTATGTACCACAACTTGTCTTCCATTCATCTGTTGTCAGATATTTGAACTGTGAATAAAGCTGCTATGAACATTTGTGAACAAGCATCTGTTTGATCTTGGCTTTTGACTCCTTGGGGTATACCTAGGAGTGGCAGTGAGGACCCACTGAACTGTTTTCCACAGCTGCTGCACCGCTTTACATTTCCACTAGCAATGCACCAGAGTTCTAAACTCTCCACATCCCCAAAACTTACTATTCCCAATGTTTTTGGTTAATAACCACCCTAACAGGTGTCAGGTGGTATCTCACTGTGGTTTTCACTTTTGCATTTTCCTAATGGCTAGTGATGCTCAGCATCTTTTCGCGCACTTATTGGCCATCTGTGTACCTTCTTTAGAGAAAAATCTACTCAAATCCTTTGCCTATTTTTTAACTGGGTTGCTTTTTGTTGTTGAGTTGCAGTTCTTTAAATATTGTAGATCTTAACCCTTTATCAGACTTAAGATTTACAAATGTTTTCTCCCATTCTGTGCGCTGCCTATCGGATTTTTAAACAGTAATAATGGCAGAAAACGATGCAGACCAGAGAAACTGCATCCAGGACTAATGCAGAAAGAACACCTTCCTTGTTGTGCCGTCCCAACTTCCCAGTGGGCTTTTAAACAGAATATTTCACGCCTCCGCCGCGACTGACAGACACCGGGCCTCCGCCGCGACTCGCCCAGCACAAAGGGGCACTCCCGCCCTCTCCCGCCCGGCCTCCGGGAGCTGGTCCTTCCGCCGGGGGGTGGGACGCCAGCGGCCGGGCGCAGGCCCCTCTGTCCTCGAACCCACGGCCTTCTCCCGGGACCAAGCCCGGCCAGGTCGGTGGCCGGACATCGACCTGCAGTCTCCGGCACCGACCACGCCCCTCCCCGGTCCCTCCCTCTCCTCACCGGTCCCGGTCGCGGCGGCGTCAAGGCGGGCGAAGGACGGCGAGGAAGGCCCGACTCGGGGTCGCGGGCGGGTCCGCGGAGCCCTGCGACGCGGCGGCCTTGCGAATGGCGACGGGACGCAGCAGCCGGGATCCGGACGCGCGAACGTGCGCGCGCCCGCGCGACACACCGGGGGCTGACGGGAAGCGAGTTTGGCGCCGCGCGCCCTCCCGCGCGGACCAATCAGATCGCCGATCGCACGGCGCGGCTGCGCCGAGAGTGCGCAGGGGCGACGAGCGGCTCAAGCCGGAAGTTCGGTGAGCGGCGCCCGCCCCGCCTCCGCCGCCACCGTGCGCCTGCGCAGCGAGCAGCGGAAGGGGTCTGCTGGGCTGGCGGGCGCGGGGTGGCCGGTGCTTGTTCTGGCCTACGGCTACGTGAATGCTCTCTCTTCGTTTTCTTGCTTTTTTGTTTTTGTTGTTATATGAATGAATTTATTAGAAAAACAAAAAGGTGGGACTCTGCCCCAAACATTCTTAGGGGTACCATTGGCATCAATGCCCACGATGAAAGTACAAGACAAATAATGTTATTCGGTGACATAAATATTTCTAATCACCCGTCCTCCACTGCAAGCCCCAATCTCAGAAATTATCTCCTTCATTTTTTGTTTTTATTAAGAGTTCCTATGACTGTTACCACCACAATTCTAATTAAAACGCGTGCACGACTAATTTTGATGTTATCCGTCTGTATACCTTGAAAGATTGTGAAATTGGTTTACTTATACAACTTTCTACATCTGCATACTTTCTAAAGTTTTGCTTCTTCTGTTACTAAAAAGGTTTTCAATTTATTTGTTGTAAATTATACATACCATAAAGTTTGCCGTCTTAACCGTTTTTAAGTGTACAGTTCAGTGGTGTTAAATGTATGCATGATATGTAACAATCACCATAACTTTGAAAGGTTGTTAAAGCATAAGACAGCATAATGTGTTCGGAGACCTTAGTAAAGTTTGTAGTGCATTGAATATACTTAGTAGATGTTAGATGCCATTATTACTTTATACTCTGAATTATAGTGACAAGACCTTTGACCACTGGTAGGGAAAATAATATTAAAAATTTGGAACTTCTTTGGTTCTCTTCCTGGCAATGAGTTAGGACTCTTGGGGACTTTCTTCCATCAAACACCTGGGTTATGAGATTCCGACCGGTGACTACCCCGAAAATGTTGACAGTGGACTCCCGACCTGATTGATCGCTGAGCTGCAGCAGGCCGGGGAGGTATCTGACTTCGTGGGTACCGTGTCACCACCTTCCTGCTGTCACCACAGAGGCGTGGGCCCAGGTCCTGGTCAAACAGTTCAGGCATCACTTCCTCATCTAAGAAGACTTTCCCTCTTCCCACGCTGGACAAGGCACTTTATCACACACAACTGACTTTTGTGAGTGTGCCGCCTTCCAAAGTATGAGCTCTTTGAGGGCAAAGACCTACATGCCTCATTTCTGGAATATAGAACTTTCTCAAAACGCTACCCAGCATTTTTCTGTCAATACAGTGTGATGCAATGTCACATAGCAATGGTTCTCCACCCGGGTTACACATTGGTGTCACCTGGAGAAAGCTGTAGAAACTCCTGGTGCCTGGCCCCACCGCAGACCAGGGGAATCCCCGAGGGAGGTGCACAGGCCTGTGTGTCTTGCAGAAGCTCTCAAGCTGAGGACCTGGCTGTAAACTGTGATCCTCACCCCAGTCCACCCTCAGCTGTGAGAGAAACTGCCCGCATGGCATTAGAAAACCTGACTTCAGTAAGGGAGGGCAGCTCAGCGCTCTCACCTCCGTTTGTCTCTAAAACGAGGATGTGATGGCATCCACCTCATGGAACTCTGAAGGTGAAAATGATTAGGAGAAAGCGCACAAGCAAGTTGAGTAATTGAGTCACATTATGACTGTGAGGAGGCTGTGAGGTTCCATCACTGTATTTTTAGATACAAAATGCAAATCTTAGCAGAAAGAGGGCAAAGTTCATTAAATTACAGTCTCTGCAGACTCAGGAAGTGATGGGGGAAGCGATTGAGCCAGACTGGATCCAAGGGGTGCTGGATGAAGCCAACAGTTAGGTTCCCCTCAAAGTGAAATTATTTAAATATTTGCTCAGCCTTCACTCAGAGGAGTCTGGGTGCATGCAGGGAGGTAGTGGAGCCTCTCTGTTATCCTAAGCTTTCAGCACAAACTCAGAAGGCAGGTTAGTGACCACCTGGTGGTTCCCGCAGAAAGTTCCCTGGGGAAACCAAGCATTCTTCCCTCCTTCCACTGGGGTTTTCTCCCTGAGAGTTCCAGGGAACAGTATATTCACCAGCTTGGTGCCTCCCACATCCAGCTGATTCTCTTAATCCAGTTCTGCAAAGCAGAGGCCCTGGTGGCCTCCTCCAAGTGACCTCCTTGTGGTCATTAAGGAATCACAGGATGCTCCCGTGGGCAACCAGGTATCATATGTGCTCCCCTCACCAGCCTCATCCACTTGAAACAGTGACAGGGTTTGCTGTGGACCATATTGCTCTAAGGCGAGCAAAGAGTATCTCGAGGTTATGCATCTATCAAATGAGAAGTTACAGGGTTCTCATTTTTAAGAGGGAGCCTACATTTTCCCATATTATTCCTTTACATAGTAAGCTGGAGGTGGCACGACATTTAAAGGCTCAGCAAAAGTTAATAAATGGCAGAAAGAACCAATGAACATATGTCAACGTGTCATCAACTTGCTAATGAGACAAGGAGTTGGTTCAAAGGAGAGTTTCAGGAACAGGGGTTTATATATAGTTAGCTGGTAAAGGCAGCCAGAAATAAGTTTGCCGAATCAGAGAAAAATGTTAACGGGACCATTTCCAAAATGCATTCTATAAAACCCAGGGGTAAAATTTTATGTGATTTCTTCCTGATAAAGTGTGCATACTACTAGAAGTAATTTTGATTATAGATAACTATGAACATTAAGATAGTTGAAACCTGTTTTTACCAAATATGTTTCCCAATTACAGTCATTCTTCATCCAATTAAATATTTCATTATTTCTACCTCACATTGATTAAAAATAAAATGACATGCTAACTGCCAGATTAGCTTTCAGCAGTATTTTAATATTTTATTAAATACATACAAAATATTTGGTCATGATGTAAAAATTATTTGAGTTTTTAAATAAATCTTATTTCATTGTTCCCAAAAGCCCCATGCACACGTATTCACTTTGTCACACTGCTTGCTTCATCAGTAACTCATATTCAGCTAAACATTATATTGCACTGTTTTACATTAGGTAATGAGTCTATTTGCTCTATATAATTTTAATCTTGACTTTATTGCATTTAGCAATATCTTAAAAGATGTGTCCCTAATTTTTTAAACAAATAAGTCTTCATATTGAAACATATATTTTATATATTATCTGAAAAATGAAGTTACACTTTTCTCAGAAAACGAGCCTGATTGGACTGATTGGTGTGATAATGAGTAACTGGCAAAGATTACACGGTGTCCATTTTCCAGAAATAGGATGAATTAAATCTGCAATCTAAGGCTTTGACAAACATATATTTAAACACTCTATAAAAATATGATACTGACAAAGATGTGCTGAAATTACTGCTTTGATTTTTTTCCCCAAGGCTTTCTGAGTATCAGATTAAGCAATTTCCCTCTAAGTTGTTAGCTGATATAGTTAGTTAGTTAGTTAGTTAGTTAGCTACTTCTTGTGGTTAGCTGATAAGTCCTGGGAAACCTTTTATTTTTTAGAAACAGAGAAAACTGGATGACTCTAGTGATTGAATAACAAATCACAAAATTTGAGGAAGTCCAGGTGGTTTCCAATTATTTGCCCTCAATAAAACTGAAAAAGCTATCAGATAGTAGGCCACTAGAAGTAATTTTGATTATAGATAACTATGAACATTTTGGCATATAACTTCAAAGAAATTTGGAGAATTAAGTGGTGTTAATATAACAAAACTCCTCTGTTCCAATTATGTCAATAAAAAGGAAAAAAACTAGAATGGAACTGTCTTATTCTATTAGTAAAAAGTATTCAGTTCATCCATTGATAGATAAACCAATTAGAAAAAAATCTGCATCTATCTGAGCTGAATTTTCTTTTTAACGCTGTCTTACTAAAAATTTTAAACATCCACAGAAGAAGAGAGGGTAATATAATGGACTCTTATCAGCTTCAACACTTGTCAATATACTGCTGTTTTAAGTCAAGGAGATGTATTTCTAGCCATTTTACTTCTTATGTTTACATATCAACTATTTTAATGTTTGCTTTGATCAATTATGTCCTTCTCTGCAGCCTCATCCACATTGTTGGCTCTGCTCTACGGGCAAGTCCCTGTGCCTCTTTGATCACACAGCAGGAGAGAGCTCACTGGCCCACTGAGGTCCTGTGCCCAGCAGGGAAGTGCCAGGAGCAGACTGGGTTTTGTCCCCAGTCAGGCAGGCTGTATGTGTGTGGCGGTGGGGAGGGGGGAGGGGAGGGTTGTGCAGGAGAAAGAAGGAGCGCCTTCTTTCCAAGGCAACAGTGACGACATCCACTCTGCAGTGGAGAGAGAATACATATTAAGTACCTATTATTTCAGGCGGTGGTTTTTGCCTATAATAGTGAATTGCCACACGTTTATGGTGAGAGACTACAAAAACAATTTAGTGCTGGATTACTGACTGCATAATGTGTAAAAGTTTTAACTTTTTAAGAATTATTCCTTTCCATCTCTGATGAAAAGTAATATAGACCATTCCATAAAAAAATGTGTGATAAGCTTTGTAGGACTCTTGCCTCTCTAAGGTTTGCTGAAAAACCACTGATGTAAGGCAGAGTGATTAGCAGAAGGAAAAAGATACAGATTTATTTTAACATGTATACATGGGAACCCCTCAGAACGAAGATTCAATTCCCCAATGAAATACAGATGTTTTTAAAGAATGGGGGCTTGAAAGCAGAAAAACAGGTTTGGGGAGGGGGAGAGGAAGAGGCTGGACTGGCTCCAAGGTGGTCTTGTTACCTAAATGAACCTGACAGGTAGCAGCCCTAAGAAAGAATAGATGGTAAAGGAGCCAGAGTTTCACTTAATCTTTTCTAGGAAAAGATGGAGCTGGCTGTATTAACGCAGATTCTCTACAGGTGAAAATTCCCCCACAAAAGACAGTTCGCAGCATTGCTTCTGTCTGAGAGACCCCATGGCAGTCATGTCAAATTAGACCAAAGGAACAATTTTGGGGTAAGATATTTCTAATTTCCTTCAGCTTATTTATAATACTGTGAATGCTAATTTAGGAAACCCTTGAATGACCACAACAAGAACAACAATACCAACAACACCCAACATGGATTTTGGGTTAAGAACCCCTGACTTGGAGGAAAGAGCTCAAGGACCATGACCTGTGAGGGGTTTCGGTTCCTTTTATGTGGAAGGAGGTGTGAGCCCTGTGATGTGAGGGACTGGTCTGTTTTGCTCAGTGCCTGGAGAAGAGTATTCAGTGCAAGTGAACGGATGACTGTCCAAGACGGCAAAAGCCACCATCTCTGCAAAGAGCGTTCACCAGGAGAGATGTAGAGAGCTTCCTGCAATCTAGGATTTCTTAATGATCACTGACTTTTCAGTGGGAATATGGCTTTATTTTAAAGATGGGTGCACCCTTTGTGAAGAAGCATAGGTGTATGTGCTTTTAAAACCCAGTGGGTTTTTTGAGTGTGGACGGGGTGCGTTTTCCGTCATAACTAACACCCTAAAATAAGTGACTGAGGTGAAGTTCTCCATCAATGGAGGTTTATTAAGTCAAAGTCGATGACACACCTCGGAAAAACACAAACCACAGACAATTCTGTGGCTGTTTTTCCAAAGGGAATTTGGGGGCTTCAGTGTGTGAGGGCACAGGGCAGACAGGACAAAAGGGCAGGGGTGGCTGGTGAGACACAATGGTTCCATTCTCGTGAGACCCAGGAAAACCTACACTTCGCCTATGACAAGGCGAGTGTCAGAAGAGAAAAGGCAGTGGAGGAAGCATCAGGGACGCAGACGTCCCTGGGTGGGTGGAAGAATGATCCTGTCTTGTCTCTGTCCTGCACCTGGGAAGATAAACTTGTAATTCATTATCAGTGTGGAATCCAGCAGACTTTGGTTTTGGGGGCAAGATGCAGCCTGCAGATTGAGTAGTACAATGTACACGTCCTTGCTCATGGGGGGCCACGGAGGGCCGACAAGGAGTTTCCCTGTGAAGGAGCCGTGGGGTCGGTCAGTCCTGCACAGGCGCCCGAGGCCTTCCCTTCCCTTTGCCTGAGGAGTGTATGTGTGTTTCGCAGGGGGGTGGGGGGGCCGAGATTTTTATTTTCTTTTGCATTACCTAGCCCCTCCCCCCATATTTAGGACAGATGCAGAAAATGTTTGGTAAAGAAGTATAGGATTATTATTTGAATCTGTGTTAGGGAAAATTTGATTTGTTAGTTCAAATGCCTGACAATATAATCATACAGATCTTCCGCTGATTTGGATGACATTGGGCAGCTGTCAAAATCCTGCAAAAAATTCCAAAAGGCAAGACCTTAAAATATTTTGATACTGGAAGATATGACACAGAATTTCAAAGAGAAAGGCAATGATTTAGAAAATCTTAACTTCGTATGATAATATGATATATAATATGATAATAAAATGATTTTTTACATGTGACCTAAGAAACTGGTTAATTTATCTCTCAAGAGGAAAAAGTAACATAAGTAGAGAGAATGAATGATATAATGTTGTGGTTCTTTTTGTTTTTACTAAAAGGTTTAAAAATTGGTCACTTGTAAAAGAGAAGGCCAGTAAGGGTCCTGAGCAAAGTTATTATAGCAAGAGGATACCCATCATGTTGCATTTCGATGTAAACTAGATGTTAAGAAAAAAGACAACTATTAAAGAAAATGGTAAAAAATAGTATTATTACAGAAAAATACACGGTCTGTAAAATAATTTAAGGAGGTTTATTCTGAACCAAATATGTATGAGCATGGCCCAGGAGCCACGCCCAGGCAGTCTTGAGCAAGTGCTCCCAGTGTGATCGGGTTAGTTTGGTTTCAGACATTTTAGGGAGCTAAGAATTGCAGGTAGTATCATAAATCAATACATGGAAGGTGTACACTGGTTTGGCCTCCAAAGGTGGGACATCTTGAAGGGTCGGGGGCTTACAAGTTATAAGTAGGTTAAAGATTCTTTGATTGGTAAAGAAAAAACGCTTTGTATAAAGGCTTGGAGTGTCTTAACATAAGGAAATCTGTTACTCAGAGACAAGCCACAATATTCAGACTCAAGTGATCTGTGAAGCAAATTGGTGGCCTCCAAGTGGCCTTAGGCCCTGTTAATAATTTAGTATCTTTTTGTCAGTCTTACGATCTTGTTTCAAAATTGAGGCTGGTCGAGAATATCCAAACTCCAAAAGGAGCGGCCGTACGAGGCTTGTCTGGCCTCCCTGCCCTTCATGGCCAGGAACCCAGGTTTACGGTTTTCTGGAGTCCCCTTGCCCAAGAAGGAGTCTGTTCAGTCTGCGGTGGGGCTTAGGGTTTTAGTTTAGTTCACAGGACTAATATAGTTTCCACTCGTACTTGAACATGGACAAATAAAAATTAAAAAAAGAAAAAGAAAAAATCACATAGGAATTCCTAAATGCAGATTTTTCCAGTGTCCTTCAACAGGGACATTGATAGATTAACAGAGATCCCTGGGGAAAGAATATGTTTTCAACTTTCTCATTTCAGGGTTATTATTTCAGTTATTTTTACATATTTGGTAATGACCAAGTTTTGAATCCATTTGGAAAGAGATGTAATGTTTACCTACCTTTTTTATACATAAATATTGTTTAAAATTTAGAAAGAAAACCCTATAAAACTAAAAACCATCTTAACCTTGTTAGGGGAACTTCTGAGAAACGGTATTGAGAAACTTCTGGGAAATTCCGCTAAAACCGCAAAACAGTTAAGCAAAGTTGTAAGTCTGTCACAAAACAAATGCCTATAAAAACTACTGCTAATTGGCTATCTTTTGAATCCTGTTGCTAATTGGTTAACCACTATGCTTGTATGCTATTGGATGTGTGTAACCCTAAAAAGTATAAAACTAGACAAAAATAAGGAAGCAGTGCTCAGAATTTGGAGATAAGTCTCCTCTGGGCCCAGCGGAGAATAAAACGCTGACTCTCCAACTCCCCGCATGCCGCTTGGTTATTCCCTCCGGGACCGCTCGCTGTAACCTTACCTTCCATTGTTGTGGAAGTTTGGTATATTTCCTGCCAATATTTTTCCTAAATGGTTGAGTATCTTTAAAGATATTTCACTATGAGGTTTAAGTGGCTTCAGAACCAAAATACATAAATGAAATATCCAGCTAGTCAGAAATTCTAGTCACAAAACATTTTATTTGTGAGATAATATTGGCTTAAAGATACGTTTCCTTATTTGTGGACCAGCAAGTTGCAGCACCGGGTACTGAGGCCCCGTCCGCGGGGCCCGGCGACGTGCCGGGCGCGCACGGAGATCCGCGGGACACTCGGTCCCTGCCTTCGTGGGGTCCCCTCTCCAGCGGGTCGGTGACGTACATGAGCCCGACATCCCCCCAAGTGAAGTGGTTACAGGAAGGGCGCTAGATTTTAACTGGGGACAAAGGGAGAGCTCTGCGGAAGTGATACGTAAACCGAGGCGCCAGTGTTCTCTGAGGGGACCGGAAGGCGGGTGGCCGGGGCCGCGAGGGGCGGAAGGCACGAGATGAGGCGCCCGTTCGGCGGGGCAGGGTCCCATGGGCTTTTCGGACCGTGGCGGGGACCCGAACGCGGCAGGGAGGGGCCGCGGGCGAGGCAACGCAGGCGCGCTGGAGGCGCCACTTTCCAAGATGAGAAGACGGAGACTTTTTTTTTTTTTCCCAGGGAGGACCTGTTACCTTAGATATCTGTGAAGTAGCCAAGTGGACAGGCAGGTGTGTGGGTCCAGAGGTCAAACGAGACCTGGTGCTGAGAACGTAATTTGGGAGATACTGGCACAGGGTGGTATTTCAAGCCACGGGAATGTATACACTCACCTGGGAAGAGGCGTTGAGAGCAGCGGCCACACGGACGGGCAGCCTGCGGGCACGGCTGCTCCCCAAGCGCAGAGGTGAAAGCAGCAGAGGGCCCGCGCTCCCGCAAAGTTTTTAAAAACAGGCTTAAAAATGCAATAACAAGGAAAAGCTCTACCCCCTCAACCCAGTCCCTGCAATCAGCCCACCCGCCCGGCTGCTCCGTGACTGTCTAACAGGGATAACACGAGTAGGCAAACTGCTCTTGACTTGCACATCGACCTTTCTGCATGACAGTAATTTAAAATTATTCTACTAAATGCTGTTACCGTTGAAAAGTACCATTCTTTTCATGTGGTAGAATGCTTGTGTTTAAACTGACCGAGACATCTTTTATCAACCGTTTCTAATACAAGCTTAGTTATGTAATTATTTTTCTTTTAGATGTAACAGTGAAGAAGTCTGGAAGAACTTTAGAACTTTCCAGGATAAATATGCTTTTGATACAAAAAAAGAGGAATAACCATTTACAAAAGCTGCTAGCTTTCCACCAAAATGCAGCCCAACAGAAATGCACAAAGAGAAGACAGAGGGCATTTTTCTAAACTTAACTGAAGTAAAAAAAAATGACTTAAACTGAATTTTCATATAGCACATTATGATTGTCAGACTTTGCCTATAGCTGACACTAGGTTGAAGCAATTATCTGGTGAATTGAATTACGACAATTTATGTTTTTTAAAAAACCCTTGACTCTGGAATATTGTTCTGAAAACAAACCCTTTTCTTTTTTTGCTATTAATCTATCAACACAGATCACGGAGCTCAAACAACTAATTCTCCACTTTAATCTCTGACGTAGCCTTAACTTTAAAGAGAGGAAGAACAGAACAAAAAGCAAATCTCCTTCAAGTACAGTTCACATTCTATCCTAGACAATGAGGCGAACGCCATCTCCTTTCATGAGAATGAAAAGACACTGAAATGAAAACTCATTGACAGAGATGAAAACAAAAAGTCCTTTCTCAGAGTGTAACGTAAAGGAACTCAGGCCCTTCTCTGCAGTGGTCTCCTGCACAGAGTCCAGTCGCCCCAGGAGGGTTGCGGTCGGGACACAACTGCTAAGCTGCCAGGAGGCAGAACCAGAGCTCACGCAGTGCCCACGACTGGGAGGCTCACCAGGCACTGGCGAGCGAGCCCCACTTTTTGGGAAGAGGTTCTCCTTTCTCAGATGGTGGGAACGTCCTGGTTGCTGTCGAGAATCCGGTATCCCCGAGTCACCGCATCTGCCAGGAGTTGGACTGCCATGAGGTTCACAACGCGAGGAGACTGTTATCAAGCAAGTTGAGACAATGAAATGCACCGGGTGTCCGTCTCACGTCAGATTTGGGGATCATGTCAGTCGGTGGGTGGCTGTCACGTGCTAGCAAGGATGCGAGCACCTGAGATAGTGACAGTGCCTCGTCTTTGCTATGTGCGTTTAGAACACCGTTATCGAAACCACTGAATAGTTGACTGAAACCAAAGACTGGAATCTGAAATGAGAAACAGAAAATGTTAAAAGCAAGGTTTGTTATGGAGTCACCGAAAATGGCAATGTGAGGCCAATCCCCACAGCGCCTTGGTCACACTGAGAACCCGAGTCCCCTCCCACGCGGACACATTAAGGATAACTTTCCTCACTTTTTTTTTAAACCATTTCTTAGACATGCGATAAACTCAGTTTCGTGTTTTCTTTCATAATAGGTAGTAAAATTTTTTAAATACATAAACAGCTTTTGATCTTACCAGACACCAGTTGCTAGACATCTCTAAATGTTTCCTCATTTATGAGATTACATGTGTCCTGCCCAATTTTAAAAATGAGTCTAACCCTAAATTGGGAAATGTAAATGGAAGTGTTTTTAAAACAAAATAAGCCATTATGAAATGTATTATTGTTTTAAACCAGTGGTCTCAAAGTGAGTTAGGGAAATCTCTGAGGATTGAGGGGCCTCTCAGGGGTGTACGAGGTGAAAACTAATTTTAGGACTAGGCATTATTGGCAGTTTTTACTCTGAGTCTCCGGTGAATAAACAGAGGCGTTTCCAGAGGCCCTGTGATGTGTGGTGATGTTGTCACTCCGACAGCTAAATGGAAAGTGTGTTTGTATGTTGTATTTTAAGCATTTATTTTAATTTCAAATACAGGAAACATCAATAAATGTGACCTCGCTGATTAAAAAAATGCTCTTTGGGGCCGGGCGCGGTGGCTCACGCCTGTAATCCTAGCACTCTGGGAGGCCGAGGCGGGCGGATAGTTCTGAGCTCAGGAGTTCAAGACCAGCCTGAGCAAGAACGAGACCCCGTCTCTACCAAAAATAGAAAGAAATTAATTGGACAGCTAAAAATATATATAGAAAAAATTAGCCGGGCATGGTGGCACATGCCTGTAG
>RJWJ010019851.1:0-12394 GCA_004363605.1 Indri indri | reverse complement strand
TGCTCTTTGGGGTTGTCAATAATTTTTAAGGATGAAAAGGGACCTTGAGACCAAAAGGTACAGCCACTGTTGTAAACTGGCATTTCTCCAAGCAGAACTCCAGGGAACGTGAGGCGCCAGATACAAACCAGCCAACCGGCCCGGAAGGTGGGCTGAGAACCAAGACGCACTTAGTCCCAGATTCTGGGTCTGCAAATCTCCAGGATCACAGGCAAAAGCGCAGTGAGGACCACAGCGGCCTGACTCGAGAGAGCCAGCCTGGTCCACTCCCTGGGCAGGGTCCGCAGGCCTGGCCTGCGCGTCTTTGCTGGATAAAGTCTTACTGGAACACGGTCTTGCCCACTATCCGTGTGCTGTCAAAGGGGCCTTCTCACTGCCACGGTGGAGACGAGAGGTTGCGGCAGACTCCACGTGGCCTCCAACGCCCCAGATGCTCACCATCCACCCAGTTTGCCCGCCGGGTGGCCTGGGCTTTGCTCGCCCACACAAGGCCTTCTCTCCCGCTCCCCTCGCAGTTTCGAGCCAGGGAGTCGAGTGACAGCACAGCTGTGCCACGAACTGATTCCACATCCAACAGTCACAGGCTTTTTAATGACAAGTGATGGATTCTTAGGGTTTTGATAAATACAAATACTTCACAATAACAAGGAATGGATATAATCAACAAAATATTCAGGTAATTGAAGCCACATTTTAAAAAGCAATATTTTATTATGTAAAGTCCTATATAGGAAAAGTGCCATAACTTTAGGACTTAAAATTCATAGCAACAAAATTTTTATTTAATGAACAGCTGAAAGCGCAGTGCCAAAAATACAGTAACATTTAAAAATCTCACTGCAAAGAATATGCATAATACCCCATAATACATAATGTGTAGTTTCAGAACGCCGCTCTCAATTATTTAAAAATAAAGTGCCTAAAACTCAGAAAGACAGGCTCTAGATGCTGTACCTCAGTTATTTCTTTCCCAAATAAAGGCAACTGCTGTTATCTCGGCAAACCCTTAAACCATAAAGGTCATGAATGAGGGGCACGTCCACCTAGAGACGAGAAGCCGTCTCTGCCCCGTCCGCCAGGCTGCCGAGCAGCAACTCAGCTGCAGGGCTGATGGTGCCGAGGCCGTCTGAGGGATGGAGCATCGGCTTTGCGGAAGTGGCCAGATCACAATGGTTACCACGGAACCAGCCCTGCCCGATGAAACGCAGATTCTGACAGACCATTTGCTCAAACGTGGTGAAGCCCAAGCGGATGCTCTTCTCACAACACACTGAAGTGCTTCAGAATTCACACTAATGCGGTATTCATTTTCTTCCGTGTTTTATTTCCACATTTTCCTACTTTCCAATGGAAATCGTTTTCTATTTTAGCTAAATCATAAATACTAGTTTATACGAGAAATGGCAAAATCTGTGAAAATTCTGCTCAATTTAAAAAGGATCACTTCTCTCTTAAGAATGGTTTCTAAAAGTTTCTATGTCACCCTCTATATTTCTGGCTCCTACGTTCCAAGGAGTGAATTCACCTTTCAGGTTATGCTCCAGGGTAATTTACACACTTCCGGGACGCCTTTCTCATCGCTCACCCGCGTCACCAGGAGGCACACACAGCTCACTCTGCCTCTTCCCCCCGCCGCGCAGGACCAGCCCCTGCCGAGTCTTCCGCCTCCGTCTTCCCACCACGTCCCTCCTGGGGGGTTGGGGGCCCAGGGCCGGTCGGTCCTGTGCGAGTGGACAGAAGGGCGGGTTACTCTGCCCAGGGCGGGCAAGGCTGGGGGCCGACACCTCTCTGTACTTCTAGGGCCTGATGATGCGAATGTCTAAAGAACATCAATCTTGCAGGTAAAAATCAGCCCTTTTCACAGCACTATCTCAGAAACCAGGCATTGTAAGGAAAAAAAAAAAGCCATAAAAAGAAAGCTAATATTTAAAAGAACTTGCTGGTTTTCTGTGACACTATTATTGTTCAAATCAAGAGCACTGTGGAAATAGTACAACCATGGTATTGTCCTCCCAGCTGGAGAGATGAAGACTCAGACGTGTTCATCTCAGTTCTTGAGTCTGAAAATGAGGCCCGGACCTCGGCTGTTAGATCTGTGGGCTGAACCGTTAGCATCAGTGATAGCAGTTTCCATGTGGATCGTCCCCGCCCCCATCTAAGGGGGGGGGGGTGGAGAGGGAGGGCTGCCAGCTGTCCTTTCCTTAGAAAACACCAACCTGCCCTTTGATCGGACTCAGCAAAGGAGGAGCAACAGCCAGGGGAGCAGACAGTGACTGAGTCAGCAGCAAGGCTGAGGACAGCTCCTCTCAGCAGCAAAGGGGGCCTGCAGGGGCAAAGCCCAGTCTCGGACACCTTCTCCTCCTCCTCCACACAGCTCCCTCCACCCGCTGAGTGGCAGCCTTGGCCTCCAAAGGCCACCACGGGGAGCCCAGGCGTGGGCTGCAAGGACGACTGATGTGGGCAGGTCCCACCCGCTCACCTGTACCCACTCCTGGAATCCTGGACTGAGTGTGGAAGCCCCAGCAGGTCATTGTCAGGGGGTTTAACTTAATTTTCTTTTCCTTAAAATGGGAAGAGCAGGGGAAGGGCTCAGCAGCCCCAGGCATCTGGACCCTTCTGGGTGGGCAGAGGTGCAGGCCGCCTGCAGCCAACACACACAGCTTGGCTCCTCACCAAGCAACTAACACCCGTGTGTACAGACAGAGCATGAATTCTGATCCCACAGGTACATCATACCCTGCCAGGCCTCAGAGGAGAGGAGCTATCGCACACAGAGCACCTCATTACCACCGCAGTACTGTCAGATTTAACAAAGAGAGGGTGAGTCACTGTGCATTCCCCCACCTAGAGTTGTGCAAACACCCAAATCATTCACAGCTGCAAAAATAAAAAGACAATTGAAAAACAAGTGCTCGTGTGAATAATCCTCCCAAGAAGACCCAAGCTGGAGCGTGTGGACCCTGAGGCTGCGGTACTAGCAGCCGAGAAGTCTCTGGAGTGCTGCAGGGAGACGAGACAAGGACGATCATGAGAAGGCCGTTCTCTGCCTTTCGGCCTCACCTTCGCCGCAATGTTTTAAAAATGAACATTACTGACACATGAGGCTCAGGAGGAAGGCCAATCTCAACGGTCACAGACAAAGTCCTCAGGCCCCGAAGCCACTCTCTTCGTATACTTTATTCAGTGTTCGTTTTCACTCCTGCACCTCCAGGAGCTAATAAAAGTGCGGGTTGGTGTTTTTGAAAAGGAAGACAGTTCACAGTTCCCCACTGTTAGATGGAGGCAGGAATAATCCACGTGGAAACTGCTTATTACTAACACTAATAATGGATTTCGTTCACATAGAAAGCATTCTTGGAACGACAAAATCACAGAGGTAGAGCAGACAGTGGCCGCTGGGTCAGGGACGGGGAGGGGGACTGTGAGCTGGGCCCGGAGCAGCCCTCCAGGCGCAGGGGGCCTGGCTGAGCCTGGTGGGGGCCTGGCCATGGAGGGAGACGACACCACCCACAAGGCTGCTTTGGGAAAGTGTGATCCCAACAAAAACTGACTTCAAGCTTCTGAAGGAAAAGCTGTGTTTTGAGCTAAGTGGGTTCACTGTGCAGAACTAACTTACGGGGGTTTATGAGCCATGTGACTATTCATTAATGATCAGAATGCTGTTAATAATGTAAAAGAAAGCTCAGTAGTATTTTCCTTACTGTCTTAAGGGTGAGTGTGAACTTACCTTATTCTCAGGCAAATAGTATAAACGTGCTAGTTTTATACTAAATAAAAACTTCCTTTTCCTGGTGAAAAATAACTCATTCTCTGGGAAAAAACGATGGCTGGTTTTATTTTAGGATTTGACTTTCAGGAATAATTGCTCTGGTAAATGCTGACCCTCAAAGCGGTAGGCTCCCCCTCACACCACAGGGCGCAATCCCCAACACGACACCTGGGTTAATAAAGACCTTATTTCCCAGATGCTCCTTGTGGGGTGCCAGGCTGTCCTCACACCTCTGCCCTCTTCCCATCCTCGCCGTGGCCTCCCCGTGGGTGCCGCTGTCCTGGCCGCCCTTCTTCCCTCCATCTGGGGCAGACCCTCTCCCCCATCTTGGCTCGGCTTCAGTCCTCCTGGGAAGCCTGCCCGGCTCGCAGAGAGCCCTGTGCTTTCGGTCATCCGCATGGCATCGCTGTGCTTCAGGTTCTTTTTCTCGAGATCTTCTCTCCATGTCCCTGTGCTCTCTGTCACTGTCATTTTGCGACCTATGATTCAACACAAATGATCAGAGACCTTACGTAAGCTGCTCATCAATACCTGTCTTCCTTTCTAGACTGTGAGCTCCCAAAAGGCAGGGAAGGCGTAAGTCGCGCTCAGTGCTGCGGTACTGGGTCTGCGCAGTGATGGCACCTCGCAGGCATTCAATAGAAAACTGTGAATAAATGAACAGCAATGGCAAAATAGCATTTGCCACTATACTTGAGTGACAGCTAAGCCTTACTGCTAAGGTTCTTTATGTACTTATTTTTCTAATTCTCAATAACCCTTCGAAGTAAATATAATCCACTCCCCCCGCTTTTTTTTTTTTTTTTTGAGACAGAGTCTCACTCTCTTGCCTGGGGCGAGTGCCGTGGCGTTAGCCTAGCTCACAGCAACCTCAAACTCCTGGGCTTGAGCAATCCTACTGCCTCAGCCTCCCGAGTAGCTGGGACTACAGGCATGCACCACCATGCCTGGCTAATTTTTTTCTATATATATTTTTAGCTGTCCGATTAATTTCTTTCTATTTTTGGTAGAGACGGGGTCTGGCTCTTGCTCAGGCTGCTCTTGAACTCCTGAGCTCAGAACGATCCGCCCGCCTCGGCCTCCCAGAGTGCTAGGATTACAGGCGTGAGCCACCGTGCCGGCCCCGCCGCTTTTCTTGACAGATAAAGTAAACGAGACTAAAAGGGGCTGAGTGACTGTCCTGGGAGCCCAGGTCCATCCACCATGACGCGCCCCTGGTATTGATAGCTTAATTTTCTGCTCTAAGCATTGCTAAAGTTAACTGAAATTTAATAATGCTAGATTAATTATATTCATGCACACACTAAGACATTACATGAATAGCAAATAAATAAATGGCTGCTTAGCTCATCTGGTTCTTAAAGTCTTTCCATCCACAAGCTGTGGGTGAAAGTCCTCACCCTGTGCGTGGCGCACCCACCGCAGGAGTAGCTGGGCAAAGTAGGGGTCGTGCCAGAAATATGGCCGCAGGCCCCGCTGTGTCATAAATAACAATAACAAAAACGCCTATAACATAAACACAGTGCTGAAAGGTCATGGATTTGATAATAAGATGTAAATTAATTTTACAAAGCAACCGAATAAACCAAAACCCCCCAAAAGAGGGAAAAATACTTTTTCAACAACTCTGTAAGAAAGGCGGTAAGAAATCATTCAGGTCACTGTGATTCTGGGAAATTGGCAGCCTGACCCCACGACCTCACCACCTGCCCTCCCAACTAAAATCCATTCCCACCACCCCGTGAGCAAAGTGGCCCAGGTACTGGGGCACTGAGGGCGTCCAGCGCAGCAGTGGGCAGGAGCCCCGGTCAGAGGGCAGCACTGACAGCCCCACAGGCTCCCTCTGTCCCGTAGGGTCTGCCCATCTCAGGTGAGCTCCCTCCAAAGACATGCTCCGCGAGCAGCAGAGGGGGAGGGAAGACCCACGGGACCGACACAGCCGGTCAGCGTGAGCACGTGTGTGTGCACAGCGTACACAACAGAATGACAGTGCTTAAAACTTAAAATTCTCTACCACAAAAGACCCGCCAGCCCTAAAAGACAGATTCTTTGCACACAAACTGAAGGACGCTGGACGAGCAAACAGGTAAGCAAAACACAGGGAAAATGGCAAAGCAGTGAAAATCACAGACCACACAGCCTGGGCAGACAGACCCTGAGGACCGAACACCAGTAACAGGGTCCAAGGGGAAGCCTTCAGGGAGGGAGGAAGAGGATGAAAGGGCAACAGCTATGCAAACAACAGAAGGAAACGTCCCTGATTTGAAGACTTGAAACTGCAGATTCAACAGGTCTGCCCAGCTCCTGGCCAAACTCTTGGATTCCGAGAACAGTGTGAGGTGCACACACTCACGCTGACGAAGGACACGTCACCACCACCCAATGCTGCCACGGGCACAAGAACAAACACTCACTTTGCCCTGAGCTCCTCCAGCCGGCTCTCCAGGGGTCTGGCTCTCGCGACCACACAGGTTTCCCATCTTCCTTCTCCAAAATCAACCTCCTCTCCTCTTTCTTTGGGCTTCTCTGTGGTTGGCTCCTCTCCCTTTTCCGGTTTCTTAAGAAGCTGAGAAATTATAATGTTAGTAAAATATTACCTCGAGCATATTATAAAAGAAGTTGTTGAATAAATAATTCAACATATAAACCAATATTGAGCCCAAATGTTTGAACAGCAAAAGAATGTAAGCTAAAGGTCCCAAACCCAGGTTTTTGGTTTAACACACAGTGGAACATCCAGTCAAAAAAACGTTTTGTCGTCATAGAAAACCACATAAGACGGCCAATGTGATGAAAAGATGCTGTATACCAACGAATCAAAAATCTACCAAACGGAATGTGCACGGACTCCATTACTGTTTTTATGTCAACACGCAGAGGGCTGCCCCGGAGGCTCTCCCCGCTCTGCATCTACAGCGGTTATTTCCAAGTGCAGAACTCGGATGCCTCATTTCCTTTCAACTTTGGGGTCTAGTTTTTCTAAAATAAGCAAGTACTACTTTTGCAGTAAGGAAGAAATAAACATTTTTTAAAAGGTTGCTTTATACTGATGACTTTCAGAATAGTTAGTTTTCCAAAGAGAAGGAGTACTTCTGAGAATTCCGTTCTCACTCATGAAAGCGGACGTTTTAAGTCGCAGTGTAGCAAAACTGCACGCAGACACAGGAGAGTCCGCGAGTCCGTTTAAGAACGGAACTCACACGGCCAACACCGTAGACTGTCTCATCACGCAGGCGCGCTGCCAGCCCGGGCTCCTTCTGTTCTGCCTGCGTGGAATCTGGGAACTGAACATTTCCTTTAGATGATGTCTGTCTTTCTTTTTTTTACAGTAGTAATAGCTGCAATAAATGCAAGCCACAGGGAAGTGCAGGAGTCTCTACACGGCCATTCATTTAACAGATAATCTTGTGCACCTATGAAGTGTCTTACTCACACTCTGACACCAAACACGCAGTGTCTTTTCCAACGCTCCTGCGACTCTCTGACACCAGCTGGGTGTTTCTCCTTCACGTCAGCTCTGACACCATCTACCTGGCTTTAGCCTCAGATCCCACGAGGACAGGCTTGTCCCACAAGACAACCCCCGCCTGGGAAGAGGGTTTCAAGTCCAGGCTGCCACCGGTACTTCTGAGCAACCAGCTCCCACGACCCCCCTCTGGTTTGAAAGTCTGCGAGAATGGCTCACAGAGCTCAGGAAGGCACTTCACTGGTTATTACCAGTTTACTATAAAGGATGGAACTCGTCAACAGCCACACGGAAGAGAAGCACAGGGTAGGGCAGGTGCATGGCGGTGCTCAGAGACTCTAAGCCGAAACCCTCGGCACCTTGGCGCGCTCCCCAACCCGGGAGCCCCGCCTCTTTGGCGTTCTCACGGAGGGGTCACCACGTAAGCACAATTGATCAAAGCACTGTCCGCTGGTGATCGGCCTGATCTCCAGCCCCCCTCTCCTCCTGGAGGCTGGGGGTGGGACTGCAAGTTCCAACCCTCCAATCCCACCTTGGTCTTTCTGGTGACCAGCCCCAGCCTGAAGCCATCCAGGGACCCCCAACCCCCAGGTATCTCACTGGCATATAAGACACTGATCACTCTGCAGATTCCAAGGGTCTCAGGAGCTGTGAGTCAGGAACCAGGGACTGAGACCAGCATCAGGCATGGGGACCATGGCTGTGGACGAGACAGACACACCCCTGCACTGAAGGAGGTCAAAACTGACATTCTAGCTGAGGCAGCAGTGGTCACGTGGGAAAGGAATGGTGTATACAGTGAAAAAATATTAAAAAGGAAACAAAGGAGCAAGATAACCTCAGGTAGTACTGAATGCTGCGAACACATGCTAAAACTGGGTCACAGGGCACAGAGATGTGGGCTGAGGGGAAGAGGAAGGGTCTGGGAGAGCTTTGCCGGCCATCAGCTGCGTGTGCTCACCCATGCAGCCCGGTCACACACACACACACACACGCTCATCTGTGCTTACACGACACACATGTAACCTGGGGACACACGCACACTTTTAAAAAAAGCTTTATGTAGAAGATCTCACAATTTTCCTAGATAATATCATCTGCAGCCTATAATTTATATATTCAGAAATCTTATTTGTAACTTTGGTATCCTAACTTCTTATTTCACCTTGGGCTCATGGCTTGGTTGCGGAGCAAGTGCTGTATTACTCTTTATTAACAATGAGGGTGTCTCTCTGCCTTTCTACTTTAGGCAGTTGATACAACTTCTTTTGGCATTTCTCCACAGATTTTATTTTTCAGGTTTTTAAAAAAAAAATTCAATTTTCCAAATGATTTATAAGTCAGAGATCCCCACAGTAAGCACCTGGTGCTGGGTGACAGTCCAGGTAAATCTCACCTGCACTGTCAGGCACAATCCCAGCCCCTCCTCAGGACAGAAGCTGTGGTCACTTGTCGTCACTGGGTTCAATCTGCCACCAAGAGTTTGTTTTACGAGCTTTGGACAAGACTAACCCTTCTCTTGCTGCGTGTTTATGTTCTGATTTCTTTTTTTTTTATATGAAGGATCCCAAACTTACTTTTACTGAAATTTGTTTTATTTCTTGGGCTTATTGTGGATTCTAACTGTATACTCAAAAGTATAAAAATAAAATGCTATACTCCAAATACTTTAAGTCATACTAAAAATTATACGCAACAAGTTTCGGTGGTTCTTTCTGAAAAATTCTCAGTTTAAAAAGCAGCTAACAAAAGGTATTCTGAGAATGTAAAGCCCTGGGCATTACTCTTTGTTTAAAAAGGTAACAGGTCAGACCACACTGGCACTCTCATGACTGTAAAAGGTAACAAAATGTACACCTATTTTGTCCCTGGTCATGACATGACAAAGATGAATTTCTACAATGACAAAAACCTGCCCTATAATATTAAGGTTGTACTTTATTAATCTTCATTTTATTATAGGGAATATATGTGCCACAATTTTGTTGTGAAGAGATGTGTCTGTGCAGGTAAACAGGCGTGGACAGAGAGAAGACCCTGACCTCAGAGTGGCTTCCTGGAGAAAAGCCTGGATTCACCACTAGGTACCTACAGTTGCAGAGGGAGGCCGGGTTCCTCGATTTCATCAATGTTATCAGAGTATGCAATTTTAAAACTATATAGATCTGTAGCCAATTCTTATCAAAGCCAACTTAAAAGAAACTACTTTGGGTGACTGTTTCTGGGACAAAAGGTTTACCTGTTCAGCTTCATGCCTATTTTCTATCTTTGAGCAAATGTGCTTGACAAACATCACCTGCTTCCTGTCCCATACCTTTTATGAAGTTGTATTTCAAAAGAATGTCCTTATACTTTAAAAAGAGACATTTCAAGAAATAGTCTTCAGAAATTGTGTTGTTCACTACCCTGTTCATCAGATATTTCAGGTTGTCCCTCTTCAGGGCACATGCCTACCCCATCTGCAATCAGGTAGGGCCACAGGACCTGTTTTGGCCAATGGAACATGGGCAGAGTGGGCACATCACTTCCACGCGGAAGCATGAGAAGCTGTATGCAATCTACCAGGCTACACACCCCTTTCCCCTGTAATAAAGACTATGGAAGCAAATGCCAAGACAGAGCCTCTGTCAGCTTAGGTCATGGAATGACTGCCCCGGGCACCACAATCTCTGCAAAGGCACAGCGGATACACAACATGAACAGGAAATGAACTTCGGTTAAGCTAAACCAATGAGATTTTGAGACTATTTGTTACTGCAGCATATTCTAGCCACTGCAGCCTCAAACTCCTGGGCTCAAGAGATCCTCCTGCCTCAGCCTGCCAAGTAGCTGGGACTACAGGCGTGCACCACTATGCCCAGCTAATTCTTCTATTTTTAGTAGAGACGAGGTCTTGCTCTGGCCCAGGCTGGTCTTGAACTCCTGAGCTCAAGTGATCCTCCCGCCTCGGCCTCCCAGAGTGCTAGGATTATGGTGTAAGCCACTGTGCCCAGCCTGTAGGGGTATTGTTAAGAAATTGTTCTCTCCATTGCTAGTGAACCCCATGGGAAAAATTATTTTACAGCAAAGCCCTAGAAAAATCTTTGTTTTTCTTGAAGAACTAATATGTTTTCTCTTTGTGGGTAAAGCAAATTGTGTTTCTGATCAACTTTTCTGTGTTTGACTGCAGAGAACATCAAAAACAAAGCTACAGTTCAATGATCTCTTTCCCACCCTTTCCTTTTCTAACCTGTCTTTCTCCAAGTCCTCACATTTTATTTTTTCCTTATATTATACGATTTTATTGAATCCCTATAAGGTACCTTACATCCTTTGTGGAGTGAGGTATGATATACGTTAGGTTGAAATCTAGGTTTCATGGGCTCATTTGAGTAGGGTATTAAGAAGCTAAAGGGTTGATCCCAATTCTGGCCAATACTTTTTATACAGAGCAAAATTCCCTCTACGCTTCAAACCACCCTCATAAATAAATGCATCAGTCACAGGAGCAAGTGGGCAAGAGGTACAAAACCCCACTGCTGCTGCCAAAAAATAAATGATACAACCCAGGTCTATGAGTCAGCCTTCATGAAGAAAAGGCTGAGCCAGTGGGTTTTGAACATGTATTTTTTAGTTAGAAAAACGTAAGCAGAAGTCCAACAAACAGCAGTGCTGCACCGGCTCCCTGCTCCCACCCTGTGGGGGGTCCCCTCCACCCACCTTGGCCTTCCCAACAGCATGTAAGGAACTCCTAGGGCTGCTAGGGCTCAGGGAACACAATCTGAAAACTACCACTGTAGTATCGAAAAAAAGGAACTATAATAACGAAGGATTAGGTTAATTGAAAATGTTTTTAAAATTTTAAAGAGCTAAAATGCCTAAGAGGTATAATTAGTATAGCAGAACTATTTTTGGAAAAAATAAATGAAATGTTTCCTCAAAATTACCTTAATCCTTATTTCTTTCTCAGTAGTCTTCCTCTGCTTATCTGCCTCTTTCCTTTTACATCTTTCTTCTTCTCTTCTTTTCCTTTTTTCTTCTTCCCACGAGCGTTTCGTCTCTAACTCCCTCCTCCTCCGCTCTTCTCGCTTCTCTTCTCGAATTCTCTAGGGACAGGGAAAAGCACGTGTATGAACTGCGTGGGGGATGCGGCAGAGGCAGGAAGGGTGTTCATCAGGAAAAAGGCCAGACATACCTGCTTTTCTAATTTTCTATTTTTAATATATTCCAAAAGAGGTGTGGTTCTTCTAGCTAAAACACAAAAATGGTAATGTAGTATTTAACTCCTAAAATAAGATTTCTTTTCTTTAAGTACTTATTTTCAATTTACTCCTTAAAATAATTCAGGAAACAATATTATTATTTTTAAAATTTACACAAGCAACACTGTATCCAGGGAAGTTTTTATTTCACTACTACGAAGTTAAGTAATTTGAGGGTACCAGCAATTTTACACATAGTAGATATGTCATTCCTGATTCTTCAGAGAGTCTTAAAATATTACTTACAAAGACTGTATAAAAGTAAAATGAGTACAATGCAGTCAACTCCCCAAATGTTACGAATATCTCCTCTCCACAGTTTTGCAGATACCTCACTTAAATCATTGAATAACATATTTATATGTTCACTTTGATTCAATACATATTCTGAGCATTTTTTCCTTTTCTACTTTCCAGACAATAGTTTTTAGCAACTTGGATTCCTGTAATTTCTTATAATATACATTCTATAAAAATCAGGGTGACACAAAAACTCTAGACTATGGTTTGGAAAGTGGCCCTGCAGGGCGCTGTTGGTCCTGCTCATCAAAAAGAAACCACCACCAAGGAATCGACACTTCCACAGACTTTGACTTGACCCTCACCTTTCGTGCCCCAACCTCTGATCTGACCTGGACGCTGCGTGCCCCATGAGCTGCAGCCCCGACGGTGCTGCCTCTGAGGGACGCAGGATCACAGACAGGAGGACAAGGTGGGAAGGTGGAAGCTGGTTTGGGTCTATTCTGCAGGTCTTTAAGAACTCAGATCAGGCCGGGCGCGGTGGCTCACGCCTGTAATCCTAGCACTCTGGGAGGCCGAGGCGGGAGGATCATTTGAGCTCAGGAGTTCAAGACCAGCCTGAGCAAGAGCGACACCCCGCCTCTACTAAAATTAGAAAGAAATTAATCGGCCAACTAA
>RJWJ010019850.1:0-29762 GCA_004363605.1 Indri indri | reverse complement strand
ACAGCTGGCAACAAGGCCACTGGACTAGAGAGGAATGTCTGCTATGTGATGAAAACAAAGGCCATTAGGGACGGAGAGCTGAGCACAGCTGTCTGAGGAGGGATCTGCGAGTTTACTCCAGGTTTTGGTTTTATGTCATATTAGCCTCTCAGTCTCATTCTTAAGAACCTCAGTTACCACGAAGGCAGTGGGACAGTAGTCAGACTGGGGATTCGAAGTCCGACTCTCCCATTGACTAGGAGGGGGCCCTTTGGTAAGTGAACACTTCAGGTCTCAGTTTGCCCATCTATACAGTGAGGGTATTAATGGTTCTCACTTCATAGGACTGTTGCAAAGATATACGGGATAAGCTGTGAAAAACGCTTTGAATAGTGTCTGCTCATGCTGCTATCCAGTAAGCATTAGCTATGATTGTTATTTGTCCCACTGCTGAGTCAGGCCATGACATGTAGGGGAGGCTTTTCCAATTCGCCTCATGGTTGGTACCAAAATCTTATCCTGGTGCCAGCAGATAAATCATCAGTGTTTCTGGGCAGTCTATGATGTGCTGTGCTATCAGATACACTATTAGACATTAGTGTTCCTATACACTGGAAAGGAGATTTTGTAAAAAAAAAAAAAAAAAAAAAAAAAAATCTTTAAATTTTCCTTTTGTCAACCCTATGTGACCCTGTGACATTCCAAAGGGCACTGTGAACAAGACACATACATTTTCTCATTTAATTCTTATGGGAGGCAGTTGTTTTTTCTAGTCTAAACACTGGAATTTCTGAAGTTTTAGAGGTAAAATGTCAACAGATGGATAAGCCTGAATTTGGACCCAGATGTATTCAAGACCAAAGCCTATACTGCCTTTAAATTTATAAATTAAAACATGAAAAGATAGACATGTCTTTTTTTTGAGAGGAGAGAGGGTTTGATATCCAAATGCTCATTCACAGATGTAATAATTCATTTCCAATGTTTTTATCATAGAATAATTTATGGGATAATAGAATTATCAAGTTTCCATAAATAAAATATATAACAGCTAAACCTTATAGAGTTTAGACAACTGAAAACATTACTGCATGGCTACTTAGTAATCATATCTGTTCCATACACAATAGAAGAGAATACAATAGAAGAATATCCAAAAATTTGAATAAACACCTTATTTTTAAAAACCACCTAAATTTAGAAGAAAATTAGTGAAGAGTTCAGATGAACTCGTGGCAGATTTCAAGCCTGGAGCATCCACTCTGGGAGTTTTATCATTTTGGTGCTTACTTAGTGCTCCAGAACATAGATGATCTCCTCACCTGCCCTAGTCTGAGTCCAAGCACTCTTTCCCCTCTTTTGGGAAAATACCGTGGGTTTCCACCAACAGTTGGTTGCTATTTTGTTTTCTCTGCTCTCTTCTGCCTGCGCAGATGGTTGGGTCTCCACTTGTAATTTGGGGCTACAAGAGAACACTGTAGTGAGTCCTCTTGCCCTAAGGCATTGCCCACCACACAAGCGTTTCCTGTAAGGCATACCTTACTGTTCAGGATCTGGAAAACCCTCTGCTGGAGTGTCTGGCCAGCCTTGGGCCTCACGAGGATGTAAATGACTTTCAGGTCGGGGCTGGTGCGAAACAGCTTCTCCATCAGCACTTTGCCCATGAAGCCTGTGGCCCCCGTGATGAGAATGGACTTGCCACCATAGAAAGCTGCGATCGTGGACATGGTTCCTCCCTTTCTCTGATAGCTCTGGAAAGAGGTTCCTAAAAAGGAAGAGGAAATAACAAATGATTACATTCTCAGAAGTTCTAAAAGGCAAAGTCACTGAAAATGTTTCTAGTGCTTCCAGGAGTTTTGAATGCAGAAAAAGTAGGTCAGACAGAATGAGAGCATCATGGCTTTTAGGCAACACAATTCACTTCGATCAATATTTATCGAGCTTACTGTACATGCTAGACTTTATGCCAGGAACGGGGGGCAAGAAATGAGTAAGATGTGCTTCCTGCTCTCAAGGAATTGCTTGCAGTCTAACGGAGAACACAGACGCATAAAGAGATTGTTAAAGAGAATGGTAGGTGCTAAAATAAAGGGAGCACACAGGAGGGGCGCATGGCAGGGTCCGGAAAGAAACTTCAGGACAGCATCTGTAGGTGGTGACACCTGAGTTGAAACTGGAAGGCAGAGAAGGGCTGGGGGCAGGGTGTCCCAGGCCAAGGAAAGAGCAGAGGTACAGTGGCATGGCGCAGTGTGCTGCAGGGGGAATAAAAGGGACTCGGTGTCACGGAATGTCAGTGAGAAGGCCAGGGCCCACAGCCTGTGAAACCAAGGCTTAGAACAGCTGTCGCATTTTTCAAAATTATGATGTAATTAGTATTTCAGTTACAGGTTTATTTAGAGAAAATATTAGAGCAAATAACATGTTATTCTCTTCCTTGAGCTGAAAATGGGTTGAGTGCCAGCCTTTCCTTCATACGCTACTTATGGGGCTGAGACATTGCAAAAGACAAAGGCAAAGGAGGTTGAACAAGGGCGGCCACAAACCTCTATAGGCTTTGGTGTGCCCTGAAATAGCACCGTAAGGCCCCTGTTTGCAGAGCACAGGGAAAGAGTTAGCAATCTGGTAGGAGGCCAGATGTAGCACTTAGATTCTGTGATGCTCAGAAAAAAAAAGCACTACATGCTGTAGATACACAACAGGAAGGGTTTTGTGTTTCAGTTCAGGTTGAGGACTGTTGACGGGAGGCAGCAGCAGAGAGCTTAGAAAAAAACAGTGCCAGAGGTGTGGCGGCAGATCTTCCTTTTTGGCCACTAACTTAGTCAACTGTAGAAAGGCTCCCACTGCCTGTGCAGACCTGGTTTGGGTGGATCCTGCAGAACACAACTCCAGGGACTGCCCTGACATCAAGGCTTAGGAAGAAGAAAAAACAAATAAAAGAGTCAACACCCTGCTCTTCAACTCTGGTCCAGATGGCTCTGCTAGCAACTCCTTAAGAAACAATGCCATTTCACAATCATAATTTATATTTTGAGGATCTTGAGGCCATGTTCTTTGGCAGAACTATTTGCCGTTGGGGGATAATTTACTCAATGAATAATCGAGCACCTCCCATGCCGGATCCTACGCTAAGTCCTGAAGGCACACTGATGAATAAGGCAGACACTCTAGCACTGGAAGCCAGCAATATAAGGGCAAATAATTATGAAAACAAGTTAACTACACACTGTTACTCATGCTATGAAGTAGATAAAACAGGGATTACTGACATAAATCACCCCCAGTCATCAGTGGTATTCACTTTAGGAAATCCGAATTTTGACCCATATTAGCTATGTTCACTGAGTGACTAGTGAAATCCCTTTTTATTGAGGATTGATGTGAGAAATATTATTTTGAAGAATATTTTTGGATCTTGTGCAAATACCAGTTCATGATTTTTTTTTGTCATGTTACATAATGTTACTCATATTACAATCCGCCCAATGACTTTCTCAACAATTTAGCAGTTGGAAAAAGTATTGAACATTCTTGCCTTGCCTGCCTTGAAGCTCAGAAAAGTCCCCAAGTTTGGAAGGGAGGATAGCATCCTAGATTCACATACAGGTTCCAAGCAAACCATCTGAAGTCAGACCCTAGTTCTACTACTTGCTAGCTGTGTGACCTCAGGCACATTATTACCCTCTCTATACTTCAGTTTCCTCACCAGTAAAATGGGGCTAGTAAAAGAATCCACTTAAAAGTGCTGTGGTAAGGATGAAATTAATTAATAGGCGTAAAACCCTTAGAAATATCAGTTGCTTATAGCATATACTTAAACATTAGCTACTAGTATAGTCACTGGTTTTATATTTTTCCTCTTAATGATTTCTAGCTTTTCCTTTTGACATTTATTTTAAATGTCCTATCTTACACATTTTATATGCCCTCTTTTATAAATAGGAGGAGACAATTTATAACTCAATAAATCATAACGGCCAGGTAAAGTATTTTCACCAAATTTAACTATACTTGATGATGAATCTTGTCTTTTTCCTTTATATATAAAAATGTTCAGGTACCATACTCCTTTAATATGATATTGGGCATAAATGACCATGGTTGGCAAGAAAATTTAGAAGGAAAACTGAGTTTGGATAGGGTGACTTACCAACTTCACTTACTCTGAAGATGTCGCTTGCTTGTCTTGTAATATCATAGACTCTAGCAGAGTCATATTTTCTAGACATGCAAACATACTGTTAAGATATTTTGGTCCCAGACAGTTTGGCAACATGTGATTTAAAATTTTAGAGAGAAGGTAAGATATATCTAATAAGCCTATTTCTTATGGACAAAGGAAGGCTCAATGTGTCCCAAAAGAATAGAATTTGCCTGTTCTGTCCAGAGTCCCAATACTTCCCAAACACAACAAAAATCACAGCAGAGTACGCTGAGCGCTTCGACAGGAAACAAAACATAAACCAGTATCTTCTGGCCCTTGTTGTTATCCAGTTATCATGGATAGGTGCCAGAGGAGCTGTGGACATGATTCTAATCAATTCAAGTGATGCTGAAAAATGTCAAAAAGAATTCCTCACCCTCAGATCAAAGCTGCATCAGAGATGTTTCTTCCACCTCTTGCTTCTATTGCTAAGATAGTATTACTGGCCCCAGAAACTCCTATATGTAATTCGAGTAATTTGTATTTACTCAAATTTGTACAATTTTGTTAGGTCTGGGAATTTTTTTTAATCTTTAATATATAATTCATTAAAATAATAAAATTAATTATGCTAAAAAATAAAACAAATAATTTTGCATCAGTAATGGAGTATATGCAACTCTAGAAGGTCCTCCCTCTCCATTAGACAGCTGACTGGGGCATGGCCTGCCTTGCGTATCTTCTCAGACTACCAGTGCACAGAACAAAGGATAATTTCCTACCCCTCATGCTCATGAGATAGTTTGTGAGAAGCACAGGTCATGCTGACAATCTCTGGAACATTAATCCTGCCAATGATCCTGTATAATGCAGAATATCTAATGCTTGAGTGAAAAAAAAAGGGACCTATTGGAGTCAGTCTGTATATTTTTATTGAATGTTTATTATGTGCCAGACACTAACTAGCAATGAACAGGCCTTATATAGGTTAGATTCTTCATTTCTATTCTGGAGTATTTTTTCTCCTTAAGATCACCAGTTTTCCATGGTCATAGTAGAAGTAGGGTTTTTACTCTCCCTTCGGTAGTAAAATGAGGCATTCTCATTCCTAGAGAACAGATGTTAAAATATTGAATAATTTTAGGTGTGTTACTTTATACATTTGCTGCAGGTTTCAGCATATGGGAACTTTAATTATTGATTAGGTGATTCTTCTGGAAAATAAAAAATTAGGATTCAAACACTTAAGGGAGATAAGTTTTTCCAAATGTCTTGGTAGTTCTTTGGAAAGAAACATTTTTAAAAACAAACAAAGTGCTTTGCCTCTCAGGAATCTTACTTTTGACAGGGGATTTCTGACCTTGGCATTATTGACATTTTGGGTCAGATAAAGCTTTATTGTGAAGGCTGCCTAGTGCAATGTAGAATGTTTAGCGGCATCCCTGGCTTCTGCCCACTAGATGGAAACAGCCAACTCCCCTGACTGCCACCCCACTAGCCAGGTGCGATAATCCAAAATGTCTCCAGCCTCAGCATGAGCGAGACCCACCTCTATACAAAATAGAAAAATTCACCAGGCATGGTGGCGCATGCCTGTAGTTCCAGCTATTTGGGAGGCTGAGGTGGAAGGATCGCTTGAGCCCAGGAGTTTGAGGTTGCAGTGAGCTATGATGAGGCCACTGTACTCCAGCCTAGGCAACAGAGTGAGACCCTGCAAAGTCTCCAGACTTTGCTAAATGTGCCCCAGGAAGAAAAATTGCCTCCCCCTTCAGAGTACCATTGTTCTAGAACTTCCCTTTAATCTTCATTTTATAATATTAGTACATCCTATCAAAAAGTCAAAATTTAATACTTAAAATTCTGCTTGAAAAGCTAAATACAAATATGATCCACTGCCAATCTCTATTTTATCTATCTTAAATCATTGATAATTAATTACATTTACCCAAGCAAATCTTGTGTGGCTCGTCTTGATAAGTCTTATTTTTTAAGTATGTATTATTAAATTACCTTTTAGAAATTATGAAAAGATATTATAGACATGAAGCAAAACTCTTTACCTTTAATCCTACCACACTATTATATAATTATTCTCATTTATTTCATTTTCATTAGTGGAGATGAAGGAAGATTTTTCCAGAGAAAGATTTCCCACTTTTTATTTCCACCAAATTTCTTTCAGTCTCTGTGCTATACATTAGCCTATACCCCCAGCTTTCACATAGCTTAAGCCTCTTAATTTCATTCAACCAAACCTATTATGGGCAAACTCAAGAAAGAAGGGTGATTGAGCTAGCATGCAATCACAGTGCAAAAAAGCCAGTTAGTATTGGTTGCTGTCTATGAATGATTCTGAGGATAATCAAGTCAATCTCACCTATGGGGAATTCTGTTGTCTTTTTTGAAGATTCAAAGAATGCTGTGTGTCGAGACATATTTCACGTAGACCAATAGAGTTTGGGTTGGCAACAGGCACAATAATATGCGCTGGTCTATTGAAAAAAATCAGTGCTATCTTGTAAGACTCAGTAAATGAAAGTTGTTCTGCTTCATCAAAAGTAAACATTGAAATTATTTCAATGTTTGTCAAATAAAGGAAAAGTATTTACAAAATAGTATTCAATGAAAAAAAAGGAGAACACAAACTTCTATAAACATGATGTCCATTTCAAATCCCTGTGATTCTATCAGTGGAAAAGATTAGAGGAAAATTAAATAAATGAGAGTAATTATATAATAGTGTGGTAAGATTAAAGGTAAAGAGCTTTGCTTCATGTCTGTAATATTGTTTCATAATTTCTAAAAGGTAATTTAATAATATATACTTAAAAAATAAGTTCTTAGAAAGTAGTGATAGCCAGTATTTCATAGTCTCTTCTTTTTTTGTGGGCACTAGAAGTATAAAGAAATTTGCAAAACAAACTTCCTTAGTTTAAGATATATTTAAATTATTTTTAAAAGTGTGGCCCAAATGACATTACACACTGTTACGGACTTAATTGTGTCCAAAATTCATATGTTGAAGCTCTAACCCACAATGTGATGGCATTTGGAGATAGGGACTTTGGGAAGTCATTAAGGTTAAATGAGGTCATAAAGGTGGGACCCTAATCCTGTAGGACTTATGTCTTCATAAGAAGAGGAAAAGACACCAGAGAGCTCTCTATCTATGCAGGCACAGAGAAAAGGCCATGAGAGGACACAGGGAGAAAACAACACTCTACAAGCCAGGAAGACCGGCCTCACCAGAAACCCATCTTACCACCACCTTGATCTTGAATTTATAGCCTCCAGAACTGTGAGAATATAAACGTCTGTTGTCTAAGCAACCCAGTCTGTGATATTTTGTTATGGTAGCCCAAGAAAACTAATACATACACAAATGCACGTGATAAGAGACATGCACATTTTCTTGATTAGTGAGTAAAATAACTCTTGACAATAATTCATATCAACCTTTTAAATCTGGAGTAACCCTTTTTAATGAAGCAAATGTATGTCTCATTTTCCCATTTTTGTAGCATGAAAGTACAATATTGTTTCTTGGTTTTTACAAATTTGTGAAGTATGGACAGGTCTCTTACGACGAGCTACAGGGACCTCATTAATCCAAGACTTAAAATTTTTCATACCAGTCACATATCTGTCTGTCAAGCACTTATTGAAAAAAAAAAATCCTCATCAGAGATTACTTTCTTTTTATTGCTTTAGTTTCCTGTGTATATCCCACATCATACAATTCAGCAATGAACTGTGGGCTTGTTATATACAATTTTTCTGAGAGAACTTTTAAGTTCTTGGTGGAAGAATATTAACCCCCAGGGGTATTGGGGTAGCCGCTGGGAATAGGCCTCACTAACTGGATTAGCTAGCGGTCCTCCAAGTCAAGAAAAACCAATTTGGAAACAGTCCCAGCTGGGGAGAGGTAGACCAAGCTGGACTTAAGAACACCGAATTTAGCAATCACCTCAATACATTCTTCCTGGTTCGCTTCTGCTTAGCTCATTAGTCTTTTTAAAAAAACAAGTCTAACAGAAATGAAAAATAAAAGGACATGAACTAAATCCACCATTTTAACCAAATTGATTAAACCACCTGTATTGAGTGTCTATTATATGCCACATACTATGTTAGGTGTGGATAGTAAAGCATTATAAAAATGCGAGCTATTGTTAGTCATGTTTATAAGAGGTAAGGAAACATCAGTTAGCATAAAATATCAAGGGAATCACAGTCAAATGTAAATTTTGATGCATTTTATTTCCTGTATTTATAAATTGAGTCACCTTACAAATAAAAGAATGGTGGATCTACTAACCCAATAAGAACAGGAATTCGACCAAATGGATAGTAAGCCAACACATTTTTTATACTTTGCTTTGAATTAAAGACTTAGTAAAAGAGATGACATAGATTGTGATTGTATTAGAGTTCTCCAGAGAAACAACCAACAGGATATCGTCTATCTCTGTATCTATCGATATCTATAGATAAAGATAAAGAGAATATCTAGATATCTATATCTATATCCAGAGAGAGAACATGTAAGAGAGGGTGACAGAGAAATATTTATTTTAAGGAACTGGCTCACACAATTGTGGAGGCTTGGCAAGTTCAAAATCTGCAGGGTAGGCCAGTAAGCTGGAGACCCAGGGAAGAGTTGCAGTTTGAATCCAAAGGATGTCTGATGCACTAATTCCTTTTGGCTCTGAAGAGATGAGTCTTTGTTCCATACGGCCTTCAATGGATTGGGTGAAGCCCACCAACATTATGAAGTGTAATCTGCTTTACTCAAAGACCGCCAATTAAAGTGTTCATCTCATCCAAAAAACACCTTCACAGCAATATTCAGAATAATGTTTGATCAAATATGTGGGCACAGTGGCCCAATAAAAGTGAAACAAAGTTAACCATCCCAAGTCCACCTCTTATCAAATTGGCACCCATGTGCAGTTCCTTAAACCGTACTTAACCTCCAGTTAGAAACAATAACAAGGTAATTCTACCTAACATAAAACTGCATACAAACAAAAATGCACTAACCCTTTTCCCAGAAGAGAACGCAAGGGCCTTGGTTGATGTTTACTCTTTTCCCTGATATCCTATAACTTAAATGCCCTGATGAAAGGTTAACAATATTTAAACACTATGTTATAAAGTCAATATATTGCATGATTAAAGGGATTAAGAGAGGGAAAAAAACCAAAGATATTTGCTATACAAACACACACATTCATAAAAACATAAGGAAGGAAGACTCATGACAATTACAGTCCTCGTTTCTGTAACTGGTCACATGGTCATAGCTGGTATGTATACCTACGTTCTTCCACTACCCATTCCATGTTGCTTTTGCCTTCAGCAAGCTCCTCAGCTGGCTGTGGTTCTTTACTTGGCAAAGTGACCCAAACCTTCATTCCTGAAGGGTCTGGGCCATAGTAACTTTGCCTGGGTTGGGGTGTTGCAGTTTTCCATTGATCTCAATCACAGGACATGGTGACACTAAGAGACACCCTGAGGGATCTCCTATATTCCAGACATACTCTTCTTTAGCTCCACTGTGGAGTAGCAGTCCAATTTACCCTTGGTAGTCTGGATCAACCACCCCAGCCAGCACAGAAACTCCCTTCCCTGCCCATTGATTCAGTCCTGAGGAGCTCAAAGTTGCCAATGGCAGTCTTAGCTTTCATGTCAATGGAATCACTGTTGCGTCTCTTCGTGGAAACATTCCTCCCTCTGGAACTAAGACCTCTAGGCCAGTGGGGCATGATGTCATGGGGACAGGAAAAAGTTTTGCTAGTGGCTCACTAGGGGTCATAGTAAGTGGTGCCACTCCCATTTCCAGCTCTTGACTTTGAACCCATGAATCCTGGCTATGGGAGAAACAGCACCATATATTAGACACTGATTTGGAGCATACACAGCCTTCGGGAGAACCTCGCACCACCCTTGATGGTGGCACTAATCTCTGCAATCTCTCCAGGAATGTGGTAATTGCTTTTGGTTTTCTAGATAGAGGCAGTTCTAGTGGCTTCTTCTTGGCCTTTCCCACCTTAATAGACCTCACTCCATAGGTCAGGAAACTAATGCAGGGATTCTGCCAGTTGCTGAGATTGTATATTCCAATTATGCATTCCAGAGCTGGGGAAATGACCATGGGATGGATTTGGGGACCCTGGGCCCACTGCGAGACAGACCTGAGCTAAACCTAAATCAACCACCTGACTTCCATAAGCCCCTACTCTGACTGGAGGGCCACAGTGACATTTAGGGTCTCCTGGAATTAGTGTCATTCCAGAGCCAGTGTCTAGTTACCCCCCCCCCCCAAAATGTATGATTATTTCCTTTTCCCCACATCACAGTCACCCAAGTACCTGTGGGTCATTTTGGGGAAGACAGAAAGAAAAATGAACAGTATAAATTTTTGGCAGTGTATCAGAGTCCTTTCTCAAAGGGATCTGGTGTCCTCTTCATTCAAAGGGTTCTAGATCTGCAAACTGGCTCAAGTCTGGGAATATTTCTGTGACCCAGCCAAGTTCACACAAAATTAATCTTATATTTTCCATGTACCATGTGTTGGGCTTCTGTCACATTTTTAATGAACAGAATTCTTGCTTGATGTCTTGGTAGCTAAATATAATTATTGACAGGAAGAAGTTTTATTTATTTGCTTTGGAATTACTTCCTTTGTTTTTCAACTGAATTATTCATTAATAATTTCATCTTTAAATTCTTCTATTTCTAGACTGTTTGAGCTTAAATAAAAACATAAAATATATGAAGTATAATACAGACACAATGAGATTATTGGGCTAGGAATTAGAAAATCTGAAAACTAAATCTGATCTACAGCTAACTGGTTATGTAACTGAATCTTGAATCTTGACAGCTCTGAGACTCAATTTTCTCTTCTGTTAAATAATATTCTACCTACTTCGCAGAGCTGCTTTAGTAATCGAATAAAGTAATGGCCAGGAGAGATGATTGCTCTAACCAGAACAGAATGATGTGTCCTTGTTCAGGATGTTACATGTTAAGACTATTAATGCTACTTTGACTTTGAATCCACATACCTTGTGGTTATGTATTAATAAATATTGAGGATACATCTTGTTACCCTGACTAGCCAGTTAAACACTTAAAACAGAGGCTTTATTTTATTCTGTGCAGTACTGTACAATGAAAAACAGCTCAATAAATATAGTTGAATCAATGAATGAGTGAGACAGGACTGAAGATACAAAAAGTCAGGGGATGGCTCACAAATGCTGATGGGCATTTGAGTCACTTGGAAAGCTTGTTAAAAACTGTTCTTTACTAGACCCCATTTTCAATTAGACCTCTTTCTAATTTAGTGAAAGGATGAGGTAGGCCCCAGGTAAATGCATTTTAATGAGCATGCCCATTGATTCAGATGTAAGTGGTAAGAGAAATGTTGGTGTAGGGTATTTGACTGAGTCTGTTCTAATCTCAGATCATATATCGTACCTTAGACTATATCCTTAATGTAACCTGTGTTCTCCCTATGACTTGTTTGTGGCTTTTTCCCCCTTAAAAGTGGTACATAAACTAATCTGCTTACTTGAGAACTCACATTTCTAATGATAGTAGAACACGGATAATACAGGTGATAGCAGAGCTCGACTCCAGTTTGGCCAGAGCTTGAGCGTCAGTGGTCTCCAGCTGCGCTAAGGTATTTTTGATAGAGAGAACTTTCTACATATTTACTAGAACCATCAGAGCTCACAGGTGTCACCCATAACAATCCATGTATTGGAAGAGGTAGAATGGAGCTACATCTTTTCAAATAAATAACTAAAACTTTACAAAAGCATTTTTTGCCTTTTGGTTCTTGCTTCCCAATGCTAAAAGTTGAAACAAATGGCTACTTAAAGGATTTTGAAAAATATAGGGCAAATGCATGCACAGATAATAGAATAACACATCAATGATTAATAAACATGGTGTATTACCGTGGCAGGAGAAGATTATATATCAAAGCATCCCAATTTCTTCTCACAAGACACAGTCATTTCCTTGGCCACTCATGGATTAAGTGATTCATTCAGGTTCATTCAAGCAAAGTTTAGAAATAAAATTGGAGCTTTCTATTTCCCAGCCCATACAACTGTACTTTAACCTTTTATTCAACCTAGGAAACCACATGGAAACAAAATAGTTTAAATGTGTGAAGATCTTTAACAAGGCCTTGATTAAAAGTGGATTGATTTAACATCGTGAACTCAGTACCCCAAAAAGACTATTGATTTATGGAATAACACTGAAAAATGGCTACAACATCATTGTGCAAATTACTGTTTGCAACCAAAAGATTACAGTGGTTCACGTAGAAAAGCACATAGTTCTTTTGTGGATATGTGGATTACCAGACTTGGTTAATGTCAATGATTAGACACGGTATTTATTAACTATATCTGTCAAAAGAAAAGATGCAGCTTTAGTCACTTCATGTAGTATGATTCCAGGATCTTACTCATGGCCACAAATGAGCTAATTATTCTTGAACCATGTGGGAAGTTATATTTTTTAAAAAGGTTAATGTGAAGGTTATTTAATTATATGGAAATCCATACAATATGGTAAACTGAAAATCCTCATTACCTAATGGAAGTTACTGATCATAACCTGTCCCAATAAATTGACAGTCTCTCAAGAAACATCCAAATAAATGTAAACATTCTATTTAGAAATATGCAGTTAGGCTTTTCTGAAGAACTAATCCTGAATTAAGGCAAATCCTTCCCCTGGTAAAATTCTCTCCATAGGACCTTGTCAGAGGCACAGTAAGCCACAAACAGCACTCTTATTTTTCTCTGATAATGTACAGTGAAATCTATTAAAAAATCAGCAAAGATTTTAGGTATCTGTCTTTAAGGGAAGGCACTTACAGATCTGAGAAAATTATTTTGTGTCTGTATTTGTGTCTGGATAGCAGCTATACAACATAAGAAGAAAAATACAGGTTTTGTACAACAAAGTGTAAGCTCTCAGAAAGACAAAATCCATCAAAAGCTTCATTTGGGACAACTTCTTATACCTAAGGGTTTAATACTACTTTAACAAAGAAAAAAAATACCACTTTGTTCTCTCCTTTGAGTTACTATGTTATTTAAATGCACATTAACTCCATTTTAAACTCTCTTTTATAATGCTAATTGAGGTACACTATCCAATCAAGTCAATTATGTCTTATACATTTCTCATAGCATTTAGTGGGATTATAAAATCCATTCTCTGTTCATTTTACCATGGACAGGGATGGAATATTTTTCGTCTTTATTAAGGCTGCTGTTTTATAGTTTAAACTCTGCTATCTAGTTCTGAATATGATCCCTTATTTTAGAATTTATAGGCCAATGCAACTTATTATTGACCTGTTCTGTATCTAGGGCAAACACCTATATGTACTTATCCATCAAAAATGAATTTTTATTTCCTTTGGATTTCTACGTACCCCACCTTAAGCTACTGTAAACGTGTGAGGCTAAGGGAAGATAGAAGAAAGAATTCCCAGTCTGGACTCCTGCCTATCTTCTAAGGGCTGGCCTCCACGTGCCATGATGGTAAAAAGCAAAATCTGGTGTATCTATATAACATATATCACAAGTATTACAACATAAAATATTCAAATATAAAGGTGACTACAGGGAGGGGTTTTTACATCTTTTGGTGGTGAACAGTAAAACATTCGAGTATCGTGCAACTGGGTATTAAATAAGAAGTGTGATCGGAGATGCAGGAACTCAAGAAGGTAATTCGAGTCGTGATGATGGTAAAGCAGTCTTTACCAACGTGTCCAACGTGTGTTCCAAGTGCAAAGTATGGCTGTGGAAAATAATCCCTAAAAGGAAAGCAAGGAAGCCCAGGTTAGAAGAATAGATGATAACAGATTGTGGGAACTTCAATGCCTGAAAGAGGAATGTTTTCATAGGGACTGGAGATTTCTGAGCAAGGGAATGACAATGACCAGGAGAGGCTGAGCACGGGAGGGAAACACACATTTGGGGTCTATCGCAATGGTCCGGGACAGAGGTAGGGAACAGCTAAGTCAGGGGCAAGGCCTAGTGGTTCTCATACTTTAGTGCAAATCAGAGCCATTGGGGGTGTTTACTTATTGAGGATTTGGACCCCCTCACCCCCAACCCCATTCTGATTCAGTGGATTGCTGATGTAATGAGTACTGACACTTATTTATAATGCAGATGTGGGTTTGAATTTTAGCTCTACCAGTTACTAGCTAAGATCTTAGGTAAGTGACTTAGCCGTTACCAGATGCTGTTTCCTCATTTGTAAAATAGGAACAATATTATTGGAAGGATTTATTTAAAAAGGGTGGACAGAACCTGGCATGTTTTATAGTTGGGTTGATGAGGCTGGAATGGAAGGATGGGTGGTAGATATTAAATACATTGAAAGGACATTTTATCTCTTACAGTCTTATCATGTTCTATTTTGTATATCGGTGTCCATGATTTTCTGCTGTACAAACTCTTTAAGGGCAGAGACTTTAGTGATCATTATGTACTCCAGACAGTGTAATTGAATGAATAAGTTCTGTCAGATCTTGCCTCTTGCTGCCTTTATGTTCATCACTGATCTCATATGATACCCCTGAGCTCTTTAGGGAGGGGCAGTAGGTTCACTAGTATCTCTAGTGCCCAGTAAACTCTCAGTGTCCAATCAGCACTGCTTAAATGAGCAAATGGAAGGATAAATGGATGTTTGGAGGATGAAGTGCCCACCAGCCATGGCTAGATTCTAAGCCAGGTCGCTTGTCTCTGAACTCCAGGTCTCCAGGGACTCCGCCATACAAAATGCAAGAGGCTTTGCCTGTCATTTTCAGATGTACAGTCTCGGAAAGGCTGTGTGAACCAACTGGCTTGGAACATATTTCTGTGAAATCATTTGAATAAGCTTAGCATTTCAAGTTCAAATTTGGCACCACTTTACGTTGACACTAATAAGAAGCTATTTCACGTCATCTTTCTTTCCTGTTCACTGAACAGAGCTTTAAAATTCTACTTAATGTGTTCATTGGCACGTTCTTTCCAGAATTCAGCACTTTGGGGGAAGGAAGTGACCAAAATTATCATTCTTGACTTTGTGTAAGTTCCGTGATCAATCATTTGATTATTTTTTAACTCAGTCGGGCATTAGGAGCCCTGATGAAAAAAGAACATACAAGACTATCCAAATGACATAGCAGATAACAGGCAAGGTAACACCTACTATCATCACAATAGTTATTTAATCTAAGTCAGGAACTATATTCATTCACTCACTCATTCATTCAACTGCTGATTAAGTATATATACTATGTTCCAGGCATTGTGCTACATGCTGGGGATACATTGAAGAACAAGACACCCACCTGTTCAGTATAATACTTTGTCTCTCATCTTGTAAGAGTTCTTATTGCTGAGCTTTTAACTACTGCAAATGGCTTTACACTCATTGACATCCTCTGAATACATCCTAAACTCAGGCTGACTTTAGATACCTATGAGGACTCCTGGAGTTTTCTTCTGGGCTTAAGACAGTTCATAGACGTGAAATGAATGGGGTGGGTAATTTCAGACTTCCCTGAGGAATTCAGAGGTGTATTGCCTATAAATGCTACGCCATTCCAGCTCTTTCATAATGCTGCAGAAAAGGATCAATTTATACCAGCATAATCTGAGCTTCCCCACATCTGCCCAGACCTGATCCAAACTCCAGCACTGACATTGAGAAAAACACACTAGGCAGCAGTGGTTTCAAACACTTGGTGAGACTGTACTATTTACTGAGCACCTACTGCATGATTGCACTGTGATGAATGCTTCCCATTGAGACTGAATATACAAATGGGGAATAAAAATACAAATAATAAAATAGAACTTTGACCTACAACCTATAGCAACCCGCCCAGGAAACCAACCCCTTATCTATAATAAACAACCCGAGAAGCCGGTCGACTATAATAAGTCAGGTTCGCAGGAAGCCAGCTTGCTAACTCTAGTGAGAATCCAGAAAGATAAATGATAATTTCTGTAACTATTGGCCCCAAACAGCCAGGACTTAATTAATAACTGACAGCTTCCCTAATTTTTGTTCCCACTTCCAACTTAGCACCAACCATAGAAAGCCAGAAATCCCCCCCAGCCAATCACACACTCTAGCTAGGCTGCTCACAGCTTCCCTGGGCCAGTAGCCTCCCATCAGGGCACACCTGAAGCCTTCGCTTTTTCCACTATCAATCTTTCTGACTCCCATGCCTGCCTTTGAGTCTCTGCTGAAACGCAGGTGGTCGTGGCTGACTCCCTTGCTACAGCAAGCTCAGAACAAATAGCCTTTCCTTTTCTCATGGGGTAGGTCTTCATTTAGTCCCACACAACAATTATACCCATTTTATAGGTAAGGGAATTTATGGAGATTAACTTTTACATGGATCACACAAGCAGCAGAGAAAGGCTTTGAACCAATCTCACTAATTCCAAAGTTACCCCATTAACCAGTACCCAAATGCAGAAAAGAGAAGAGAGACTTTTCCTTCACGGTTCTCTGCTAAATCTAATTTGTAATTTTGAGGACTTTCCTCTTTCCTTAAAGGGAAGTGAGTCTGAGTATAACGATATTAGTCTGCAGGCCTGCTGGTTTAGCAGACAAATTCAATTCAGATGCACTGCTAAGAGTTTAAGGTCATACCTAGGGTGATAACAGCAACTCTATTTGGTACTTTTTTAGCATAAATTAAATATATGAATAGGACTGGAGCCCAGTAGGTGGTGAGACTTGAATTGCTCCTGGGGAAGGAGTTCTCAGACTGTGTTGTTGCTGTGTCATGAGGTCCCAGAGCTGCCTATTTCTGTTGCCTCCCAGTGACTGGATTAGGGCATTTCACTTCCTGAATGTGGGTCTCTATGTAACTTTAAAAAAGCATTTAAGCATAACATGCTAGCTTGAGGATGCAGAATTTCAGCACATGCATATTCACTAATTGAGAGTACTGGGTAAACTCCCCAGCACAATGGTGCTCAGAGGTCAAAAAGAGGAGTTGATTGAGAAAATTGTAAAGAAGCTTTCTTGAAGAAAATAACATGACACCTTATTTGTCACGTTGGGTCACCCAATTCTAAATGGAGTGAAAGTGCCAAGGGCAAGGCCTCAAACTCACATAAACTTTCTCTTCTGCTCCTGAGAAATCTTGAAGTTTTGTGTCCTAACTTGTGTGAATCCCTCTGTGTTAAATAAAATGTGTGCACTGACATGGGTGTATGCAAACACGCCAAGGCGGGGTCTACGCTCGGCATTCCGACTCAGCACTTGGAGAAGCCCACTGCATCCCATGTTTGCTGTCTCAGCTGCCACTGAATACATGGCCTGAAGTGATTTCTCCCTAGAGTTTCTGGGGAGGAAAAGGGAGTTTGCTCACAGAGCTGATGCACACCCATCAGCAATTCTCTCAGGAATCAACCACTCCCTGGAGCAGCAGCGGCACCTCCTAAGGAATGAAAGTCAGGAAAAACAGCAAGCAGGAAATCCTGCTGCTGGAATATGCAACAGAAAAAAGGAGACTATTTGCTTTGAAGGTGTTTGCTCCGTTTTTTATTTCAAATGTTGACCCAGCAAAGAATGGAAAGATTTTCCATTTCATACTTTAAAAAAAAAAAAAATACCTTGGGATACATCAAAGGAAACATGGAGAACATTGTCAGGTTGCAATAAAGTCTGCAAAAAACACCTCAGTATGTGAGAATAAAAAAAGAAATACAGGGATTAGATGGAGACACAAGAGGAGGGATGGAGAGAACTTTTGTTTTTTTCTGAAGAGAAGGAAGAAAACTGAGTAATGTATACTCGAAAACAGAAACCATGATTTATAGACTATCTAGGTAAAATAAATCTAAAATTTACAAAAATTCCTCCTTCATTTTCTTTCCTTTTTTTTTTTTTTTTTGAGACAGAGTCTCACTCTGTTGCCTAGGCTAGAGTGCCGTGGCATCAGCCTAGCTCACAGCAACCTCCAACTCCTGGGCTCAAGCAATCCTCCTGCCTCAGCCTCCACAGTAGCTGGGACTACAGGCATGCGCCACCATGCCCGGCTAATTTATATACATATACATATATATATATATTCTTTTTCAGTTGTCCAGATCATTTCTGTCTATTTTTTAGTAGAGACGGGGTCTCGCTCTTGCTCAGGCTGGTCTTGAAGTCCTGACCTTGAGCGATCCACCCGCCTCGGCCTCCCAGAGTGCTAGGATTACAGGCGTGAGCCACCGTGCCCGGCCCTTCCTTCATTTTCTTGAGAAAGTCTTTCTAGATTTCCATCAAAAATAAAGTGAAAAGTCACAGTAACACCAAAGGAAGAAAAAAAGAAAAAAAAAGGAAGTGGAGAAATGTATATGTACACATTTTAACATGTACACACATAAACATCCATACATTATATATGTACACACACATACACAGCTTAACCTCTCTTTAGTACAAAGTCAGAATGGCATTTTCAAAACTAGCTTTAAACATACAATGAAATTTCTAGTGCTTTAAAGGAGGATACGTATACTTAAAGAAGTGTACACCTCGTGTCTGTGACTAATTATGCAGCTCAGCTACCTTTTTCCGTGATGTCATCTCTGCGTATGGTTACTAAACACCGCATCTGACTACATTCCCCAGAGGGGCGAGAGAGCCCACGTTTCGGTGGGAGACGTGGTTGAGGAGGGAGGAGCGCCCATGAAGAACCCTGGCGGTGGGGGCAGAGGCAGGGCAGGGAAGTCAAAATTGCAATTGAAAACAAAAGTCCCATTTTGTGCCACAATCTCTCTGTGTTACCCTACCCTGAAGCGAGAAGAGTCTGCTATCCATTTATGCTGGTGGTACTCTCCGAAACGAGCGGCGTCTGCCGTGGGAAGTAGAATGGAAAGAGTCCCGACAGGGGGCAAGCCAGTCGGCAGAGGGGCGGGGCACCGCGGAAACAGGAACGCCGAGGGGAGCTGACGGTGACGCCGCCGCCTGCCAGGGGCCCCAGGAGGCGCGGAATGGGGCCTGAGCTGTGTTAGTCGCAGATTAAAGAGAAGGTCGGCCTCAGCCTGGCATAAAAATACCTGAAATTGTACTTTGTATGAGCAGTGATAAAAGTGACTCTTATGAGGCACACTGTCAGAAGCTGGATTCAGGGGAATGTGAACATCTGTGTTCTTAATAGAGAAAGAATGATTTTGGAAGCTCTTGGAAAGATGAAAGAGGTAAAGGTGAAAAAATTGAGGAAGATACCATCTCAAACCTAGGATAAAAGTAATATCAGGCCAGGCGTGGTTGCTCCCCCTTGTAATCCCAGCACTCTGGGAGGGGAAGGCAGGAGGATTATTTGAGCTCAGGAGTTCGAGACCAGCCTGAGCAAGAGTCAGATCTCATCTCTACCAAAAATAGAAAAAATTAGGGGCGATGTGGTGTGCACCCATAGTCCTAGCTACTCAGGAGGCTGAGGCAGAAAGGTTGCTTGAACCCTGGAGTTGGAGATTGCAGTGAGCTATGATGACGCCAGTGCACTCTAGTCCAGGTGACAGAGTGAGACTCTGTCTCAAAAACAAAACAAAACTAATATTGGTAATATTGGAAGTAAGAGCAAGATAACTGGATAGTGGTTGTTTGAGAAGAACTATAGGGACAAATGATGAAATATTCAAAATATAATAAAATTTAAATCATCAAGAAACAAGTCTAAGGGGATATATGTTAATCATCTATTTAGAAAAATTTTCAAAACCTGAGTTCATACAGTAAAGGATTTGCCAAATTTTAAATTAGAATTACATTGTTGAAGGGTAATATTTCTGTGCCTTTGCACATTGGAAAGTTATAAGGTTTTTGGTCCTGATGACTTTGGGGAGCATTTATGACTTGTCACCTTCTCTTTCTCCTTCTACTCTGTCATCACCTCCTTTTGGGGCAGGACCTCCCTCCCCATTGTAGGTAGCCTTTGCGGGATTGTCACTCAGGATGCCCTGCCTCTCTTAGCCAAGGGACAGAATTTTAAACTTTAAGTAAAAGGACACAAAGTTAAAAAAAACATATATGGAGTTGACTTATCCAGCTGTGGCACATTAGCCAGATAGTCTAGTAAATTAATACTTGTCTTCTTGATGCAAAAAGCAAGACTTTCATAGCTCGTAGGAAAGGAAAAAGGCTCCCCTGCCCTTTCTGAGATGACCCCAGTGACTCATACCCTGTGTAATCTCCTCTCCTTGAGAACTGGTGGGTCCATAGACTTGCTTCTAACCAACAACATAAAACAAAGTTGGTGGGCTATCACTTCCATGATTGACTGTTACCTCATATGACAAAGGTGACAGGATTTTACAGATGTCATTAGAGTTCTTAGTCAGCAGACTGTAAGTAAATGAAAAGGGAGATTATCCTTGGTGGACCTGACCACATCAGGTGATCCCTTTAAAAGAGGGACTGACTTCTTGAAGAAAGAGATTCTTCTACTGGCTTTGAAGAAGCAAGCTTCCATGAGTTCCAAAACTGCACAGAAACTGCAAGATCATAATTACATGTTGTTTTAAGCTGCTAAATTGTGGGTAATTTGTTGCGCAACAATAAAAAGTTAATACAGTTGTTGCCTTAGTTGGCTGCTCCTGCTTTCAACCAAAAAACTCTGATAAAATGTTGGAGCTCCTTAAAAATTCCTTGGCTGAAATCTGTGAAGTGTGTGTGTGTGTATGTGTATAATATACATACATATAATATGTATAATATTATGTGTGATATGTATTACATATGTATTAATGTATTATAATGTATTACATGTGTTAATATTGTATATTATATATTATTATGTATATTATATATACATACACTCTTCACAGATTTCAGCCAAGGAATTTTTAATATATAATATATATTATATACAATATATATATTTTACACATATATCATTTTTTTCTTTTTTTGGTGGGACAGGGTCTCACTCTGTTGCCAGGGATAGAGTGCAGTGGCATCATCATAGTTCACTACAACCTCAAACTTCTGGGCCTAAGAGATCTTCCTGCTTTAGCCTCCTGACTAGTTGGGACTATAGGCACATGCCACCATACCCGGCTAATTTTTCTATTTTTTGTAGAGACAGGGTCTCACTATGTTGCTTAGACTGGTTTCAACCTCCTGGCCTCAAACGATCCTCCTGCCTAGGCCTCACAAAGTGCTGGGATTACAGGCGTGAGCCGCTGCACCTGGCCAGCATATTTTAATCAAATAAGCAACAAAACCAGATATATTTCTCTTGGGATAAAATGTCACAAATGTTGGTTTCTACTTACATACGGGTTAGCAGGAGTGAAATAGTCCTTCCCTCACTATGATCAGCAAAACCGGCTGTCATCAAACATTTTGGTCTCAGGATCACTTTCTACTCTTAAAAATTATGGAGTACCTCAAAAAGCTTTTGTGTAGTTCCATCCACCAATATTTAGCATATTAGAAAATAAAACTGAAAATGTAGTTAGAGTGAACAATATTTGATAACAAAACAAAGTGACTATAGTCAACAATAAGTTATGATATACTTTAAAATAACTAAAACAGTAAAATTGGAATGCTCCTAACACAAAGAAATGATTAATGCTTGAGGTGATGGGCACCCCAATTAGCCAGATTTGATTATTACACATTGTATGCCTGTATCAAAATATCACATGTACCCTATAAATATATATAAGTATTATGTACACACAATTAAAAATAAAACATTTTGAAAAAGAATAAAACTGAGACATTCAAAAATATTTACCATTTATAACAATGATAAGCCTATTAAAGGTTAAAAGAAATAACATCTTTTTTTTAAAAAGTGACTATTTTCCATATATATGTGTGTGGGGGTGTGTGTGTGCGTGTATAGATATATATACACATATATATAGAGAGAAAGAAGACAGGCACTATTTTACATTTTTGTAAGCCTCTTTAATATCCGCCTTAGTAGAAATAGCTAGATTTTCATATCTGTTTCTGTATTCAGTCTGTTGCTTTGTATTTTTTTGGTTGAACATATAAAGAAAAGGGAGTACTTTAAAAAGCTCTTTTTAGATAATTGTGGATATTCTCCTTTGATATTATGCCCAAAACTTGGCAAACTATCATTTCTTAAAGTTCAGTACAATGTAGAATCTAAAACCATATCAATGACCTTTTTATGTTCTGTTACATTAAAATCCACTGGTCTACATTGCTGTTTAGATAAGTATTTTACCCATGCCTAATTTTACGACATCATGCATTGGTCACTTGGAGAACAATGGTTTCCTTAGTTATGCATGTTGACATGTTTTATCATTTGCAAAAATGCTGTCAGTTATTTTCCTCAGTGACAGGTTCACTTAATTTATTTTGGTAAAATGTCTGCCAAATACCCAGATATGAATAACAATAGTTTATCCGTCATTCTGTCAGGTAAAAAAATGATATTCCATGAAAAGATTCAGCTATTGCAGCTTACAACTCCAACACACAGGTGCTTTTCTTTGAAACAACCATCCTCCTTTGGAATGCTGCAGTTCTTTCTATATACTTTCCATTTCATCACATGAAATATTAAAGACATGTGCCCCAAGGGCTGAAATATAATTATTTTTAACTACTTCTTTGAGGACATCTTAAGGAAAACTGGCATTTTTTTGTCATTGCTGTTAAAACTCTGAGTACCTGATAAAGAATGCAATGACTACCAGTACAGATTGGGGCCACTGTCTCACTTTGTGGCAAATTTGACCCACTGTTGCTTTTCCATTAGTGTAAATATCAGCACATTAAAAAAAAGGTAAATAACATCTTAGTGTTTTTATGAAAATAGTTTTGATCCTGGAGACCTCTGAAATTGTCGTGGAGACCTCCAGAAGTCCACAGACCGCACTTCAAGAATGACTGGTTTAAACTATTAATTGAGGTCACTGTTCCAAACACCTTTGTGCCTAGCTCAAAGGTGGATTTAATAACTTTTTTCAGTTTGGATTTGGAACTCGTTAGGTATTTTCAAGCTGAAAGGAATTGCTGGTGCTGTTTATGAGCACAGAAGTCCTCACCTTTGATTTCTTATACAAATGTGCTCAAACAAGGCAGGGAAAAAGTTTCTTTATACTTTAGGTTGGGCTAGTGATTTATAAGAATTAAAAATGTATCCTATCATGGCCAATCTAAATAACTTTTAACTAGGTTTCTTAAAGCTAATGATGGCAACATATCTTTAAGTGGTTGTTGCTTTGTTGCTCTGGTTTTCCTATGTTTCAAAAGTTTGGCCATTTTAAATTTGTTGTCCCATGAACCAGAGATTAAGCTCCAACGTTACCAAAGGGACCAGCATCCCTTCTTTTCTTAACCATGTCCTGGTTCCCCTTCTTTGGTTTAAGGTGTAATTTGGGGCTTCAAGAGGTTAAGGGCAATTCTTTCTGAACATTAAAATTATAGTAACAAAAACACATCTATTCCACTAGCCCTGTCTCTCAATTGGCAGAGATTCCACAAAAGAAGATTTTTTATTTTTTGTTTTTGTTGGTACATAATAATTGCACATATTTATGGGCTACAGTGTGATGTTTTGCTACATGTGTACATTGTGTAATGATTAAATCAGGGTATTTAGCATATCTAACACCTCATACATTTATCATATCTTTGTAGTGAGAACATTCAAAATCCTCTCTTTTAGCTGTTTTGAAATATACAATATTGTTAACCATAGTCGCCCTAGTGTGCGATAGAACACCAGAACTTATTCCTCCTGTGCAGGTAACTTCACACCCATTGACCAACCTCTCCCTATCCCCCTCCCTCCTTTAGGTTTCCTATTTTTTAACTCAACCAAGAGTTTACTGGCGTTATCGGAAACACAATATGGTATTGACCCGCAGCACTTTATTTCCCGGCAAAAGTATAACCCTCATCTCATTTGCTCCCACCACTCATGACATTTTTTCCCAGAGCTGGGCACAGCCCTGGCATAGCACAACGCCTGTGCATTGTAGATACCCAGCAATGCTGGTGGAACTGACGGGTACGTGTCCCAGGGCACACTTCAAAAAGATGACATATGGTAAAAAGTTCTGGCATGGTTTATATGTCTAATTACAAGAGAATAAAGCCCAACCATTGGTAAATGTATCTTTGCTATAGATTTATTTTCTTGCCATGGCTTGGACTCCTCAGTGTGCCTCTTTACTGACCACTCACTTCAGGACTCATTAGAGGAACTGGTTCAGTAACAGCCAGTTTTCAAGTGAATGAATTGTGGAAAAATACTGAGAGATACAAAAGGGTACGTTTCCACAACACACAAAGCTGCTAAAATTGCATTCCCAGCATGTACTACAGTGAAAATATGATGGGATTGTCTAATTGGCACTTAAAAAATTCCAGCCATTGTTTGGAATGTCATCCTGACTTAGGCTCCTAACTTTCATTTCTAGTCTATTAATCTTACCTAGCTTCTCTATGAATGTCTTTCCTACTGCTAAATACCATAGACCCACTCAATCAAGCATTATTCAACAAGTATTAATTGAGTGCCCACCATGGAGCAGGCACAAGGTAAAAGTAGTAAAGAAGAATGTGCTCTCTGCTCTGTAAAATGCAAAATAATGGTTTTTGCGAAGACAAAACAAGGCAATGCAAAACTTAGAACAATTCTTGGAACACAGTAAACCTATGTAAGTGCTATTATTATTGTTCATTTCACATGCTATGGGAGCAAAATACACTCAGCAAATTATTACAATAAAATGTGATAAGTACAAGATGAGTAATTGAAATATATGAGTAATTAAAATAAATGATAAATAACTAAAATATACAATCAGGGTGTTACAAGGACACCTTGGATGGGCATTTAACAGATACTGAGAGTAGGGGGTCATGGAATAGTCCCCTGGGGAGAAAATATCTGAACTGCACTTGAAAGGATAAGTAAGCATTACTATCAGGAGAATGGTGAGGGAAGGTGTTCTAGGCAGAGACAATGGCTGTACTCAGGGGCTATATCATAAAGGGATGAACTTTACCTTCAAGGCTATGAGTACCACTGAAGAACATCAAGAAGGGAAGTGACATGAGCAGATTCGCAATTTAGAAAGTTGATCTTGATCTAGTTACAGGGTGGAGAGTGGATTAGACGAATAGAAACTGGAGGCAGGAAACTGGGTGAGAGGTCTCGGCAGTAATTTCACAGAGAAATACTGAGAGCCTAAGTCAAAAGATAGGAGTGAAAGTGGTGAAAGAAGGGACAGATATTTAAGGCGAAGAAAGTGAAAACATCAGGACTTCATGAGCACTGGATGTGGAAGGCGAGGCAGAGCGGAGATGACTGCCTGGTTTCTAGCTGAGGTACCTGCACGGGGAGTGATGACGTAACTAGAAAAATGGCAGAAATATATTGGGTCTGCTGAGGGAGATGATTAAGGAAGTCTTATGAAATTTTCTTTTCATTTTGGGCGTCTAATAGAGCAACTAGATATTTCTAGAAGTTTGGGTTAGAAATTCTAGTTTAGGGAGTCAGCACAACAGTAACATCCAATGGTGCGATATCAATATTTAAGCGACAGACAGAGGAAAAATAGCTTAAAGGAGCAGGGCAAAGAGTGGACCATGGAGTGTGGGATCCAGGACATGGAAGACAAATGAGGAGATCGCTCATCAGTGTCACATGGGGCAGAGGCGCCAAGTAAGAATAGGGGAGTGTCCATCAGTTTCAACAACTGAGACATCACTGGCAGTCACTGAAGTGGGGAAGGGGTGGTTCATTGAATTGGTGGGGGCAGAAATGAGATTGAAATCAGCAGGAGTGAAAGGAAGTAAAGCTATAGAAACTGTGTAACAGGATAACTTCTTCCAGAAGCCCGGCTCTGGAGAGAAGAAGGAGATAGAATGGCCAAAGGAAGTTTTGCTTGTTTTTATTGTTTTGAAATATGAGAAAGTCTTAAACATGTTTTATACTGATCTAAAAACAAAACTAAACTAATAATGAGGAATAGGCTCTTGATATAGCAAAGTATTAGGAACACTGATGGAGAGAAGTCCCCCAAAGAGAAGAGAGAAATACAAACACAATCTAGAGCCAAGTTCCAGAATTAGCCTTTGGCAGAAGGAAAGACATATATGATTTGTTGTAAATACAGATAAATACATGCAGGTATGTGATTGGCAAGGGGGCAAAAAGGAAGTTGACAACCTCTATCTGAGATAGCTACAGAGGGGAAGTGCTGTCCTAATGGATGTTCAATTTGGGGCTTCCAAAAACGTGGTGGAAAGATTAGGAGGAAGGGAGGATGGGAAGAAAGAACCATGAGGAAGGGAAAACACAAATGGATGGGGAGATGAGAGTAGGGGCAGAACAGGTGACTAAAAGAGTTTTGCAGTTTGGATATTGGCCAAGGGTGGAAGGGATTTGACAAATAATAGAGCCAGGATAAAGCTATTTCAGGGTCAACGCAGACCCCAGGAGTTGTTGGAAGCTTGATAACACACACAGGCTGAAGCCTTTGCTCTAGCTTTCAAGGAGAAAGTCAGTGAGAAAGTGTCTTTGAAGAAATCTCAGCTTAGAATTACAAACAAATATCCTGGGACCCTCACCTTACACTGAAAACTTGCATTTGTCTCCTCCCAGGGGTTAACTGCACAATCCAAATTCTGCCCTTAAGAGATTCCCAACCCCCTTGAGTTATGCTCTTTTTCAGTGTCATAGGCCATAATATCATACCCGTCTCTTCTCTGAACTTCTGAACATCTACATTCCAAAAGTTTCAGGGGGTGCATCTAACCATGCCCAGTGTTCCCACAACTCTTAGGAACACCGTTCTGTGCTATACCTGTGCTCCTGTGTGACTGCGAGATTCCTGATGGTGAGGATTTTTTCTTTTTTCTTTCTGTATCCTCGGCACTTCCAGCTGTGCATAGTGCATGGTAGGTGCACAACATGTCTGATGAATGTGTGAAGCACACAAATAAATCTGCTTGTACCTGCACCCATCCTTTCCAACAGAGCGAAAGCTGTTCCTCCCATATATAAGGCTTACGCCCCACGTGCAGTTGAACTCCATTCCCTCCAGTCTTCTCAGAGAATTACATGATTGACTATCCCTTCACTTTCTTGCATGTCAATCTTCCCTTCTACAAACTATCTTTCCTTTCATTTTCGAAATATCTTTCACAAATTAATCTCTCCTGCCTAGACCTCACCCATGAGCTTCAGACCATGGCGGGTGCACAATTGCTTACTGACATTTCCACTTGGATCTCAAAAAGGCACGTTAATCTTATGACCTTTCCCCTCAAGCCTGGTCCTATTCCAGTTTTCCCTGTCTCCATGAATGAAATCATTGTCCATCTTGTTGTACAAGCCAGAAAGCCAAGAGTCACCTTTGACACCTCCTTCTCTTTCACCTCCATATCTACCCCTATTCAGTCCTGGTGTTTGCCTTCTAAATACCTTCTAAACCCCTGCCTTGCCATGCCCCCAACACCACATGACCTAAACCACCACCATGTCTTGTCTGGAGTTTTCCTAACAAATTTTCTTCATCCAATCTTACCCCCATCAATCCCCAACTCCAATCTCTTTGCCAAACTGCAGCCAGTTCCAGTTTGGAAATGCAAATATGATACCCACCAAACACCCCTAAATACCTCGTGGCTTCCTGTTGCTTTTAGGATGGAGGCTGAAATCTCCAAGACGGCCCCCAAGGCCAGGGTGGTCTGGCCCTGGCCTGCCTCTCTAGTACATTGAACAGCATGATCTCCTAGGGTGGCTTTGTCCACACATCGGCTTCTTTCAGTTCATCAAACATGTCAAGCCCCACTTACCACAGGACGTGGCATGTCGAAGAGGTATCCTAATGTTACATGCCTTAAAATAAACTCCTGAACTACTCCATCAGTCTGCTCCCCTCATCATCTTCCCTATCTCAGTAAGTAAAAGCTGTGCTCTATGAGCTGCTTAGTCCAAAGATGTTGAAGGTTATCCTTGACTCTCTTTTTCTCAGACTCTTTTTTTTTTTTTTTTTTTTTGAGACAGAGTTTTGCTCTGTCTTCCAGGCTAGAGTGCAGTGGCATCATCATGGCTCACAGCAAACTCAAACTCCTGGGCTTAAGTGATCCTCCTACCTTAGCCTCCCTAGTCACTGGGACTATGGGTACGTGTTGCCATGTCTGGCTAAGTTTTCTACTTTTTGTAGAGACAGGGCTTCGCTCTTGCTCAGGCTGGTCTTGAACTCCTGGGCTCAAGCAATCCTTCTGCCTCACCCTCCCAAAGTGCTAGGATTACAGGTGTGAGCCACCACACCCGGCCCTCACACTCTATTTCTAAACCTTCAACAAATCCCATTGGCTCTACCTTCGAAGTATATCCAGACTCTGACCACATCTAACCATCTTTGGTTGTACCAAACTGGTGCAACTATTATTGTAAGAGCTTCTACATGGTTCTTGCTACCCTCAACTCCCACATCCCCCACTCCTCTAACAGTCTATTTTTCATACATTAGCCCCAGTGATACTTCCCAAAGACAAGTCAGGTCTATCACTTCTCTGCGAAAACTCTCCAAGGGTTGCTCTGCTCACAAGCAAGGCACTGCATGATTTTGCCCCATGATCTTTCTGACTACATCTCCTACCACTGCCCATTTTCCCCTTCCCCGCCGCAGCACAACCTCACGCACAGTTCCTTCTGTTCCTAGAACAGGCCTGGGGACGCTCGTCTTTGGCCCTCAGGTCTCACTCCTCCCTCTGCCCAGAGGCCTCCCCCACCCATAGCTGCATGACTTGTTGGCCACCTTCAGGTCTCAGCAGAAAAGCTGCTTGTTAGGGAGACCTTCCCAGGCGTCCCCTGTAACAGCCCCGTCATCTCTACACCCTGGACTCCCTCTTCAGCTTATGAGTTACCTTTCTCCACAGCACTTATAACCACCTGACATTGTTTATATTTATTTGATCATTTATTTTTAGTCTGTTTCTCCTGCAAGTAAAACATAAGTCCCCTGTGAGCAGGGAATTCATTTTGTTCACTGTTGTATCCTCAGTGCAGAGCAGTGCCCTGAAGTGTTGCATGATTGCACGGAGAATGAATGCTGTTCCTGTCACCTGGACTGCTCTCCAGCGCATCTGTGTTTTATCGACTCCCAGCCATCCTTCAGATGTCAGTGCAATTGTCACTTCCACAGTGAAGCCTTCCCTGGCCTTCAATAGTCTGTCTAATTGGTAATTTAAAGCCTTTCCAAACACCCTTCCTCTTTAGCACTTGTCACAGCCAGAATTTTACGCTCATCTGAATGATGTATTGATTAAAACTGCTCCCTCGCTAGACTTTAAACTCCACCAGGGCAAGTACCCTATATGTTTTTGCTCCTCAGTATTTCCTCAGAACTTGTCGCAGAGCCAAGCACTTGGTAGACACTCAATAAAGATTTCTTGAATGAATGAATGACTCAAGGAACAGATCGATTTGGCCTTTATTTGAGTTTCTAACACCTTGACTTCACCAACCAATTTAGTTTTGTTCCTCAGGACTACTTAATTTTTCATCATATTTTTTAAATTGAGAGATGAAATTGTCAGCAGGTAGATCATGAATTTAAAGTGGGGTTACTAG
>RJWJ010019849.1:0-29758 GCA_004363605.1 Indri indri | reverse complement strand
CCCGCCTCGGCCTCCCAGAGTGCTAGGATTACAGGCGTGAGCCACCGCGCCCGGCCTCTTTTTTAAGATTGTAGAAACTTGGTCATATTTAAAGATGGAAGGTACAGGAGAACCAGGAGATGGCATCTGAAAGGAGGAGGGAAACCGTGTCAGAAAATGGAGCCTAGGAAGAGGGCTTAGCTTTGGGGAGGAGGAAAGACTCTCCTGTCATCAATGGGAGAAAGTGCAGGTGTGGACACAGGTGCGTTTATAAGTTTCACAGCAGGAAGTGGATGGAGTTCTTACCTGATGGCTTTTTTATTTCTGGCATAAGAGAGGCTTTCTGCTGAGCAGAGGAGGGGAGACCAGGTTTGAAAAGTGTAGAAAGAGTTTGCAGGTAGTCACTTGCGAGAGCAGGAGCGAGAGCAGATCAGGGAGACAGGGAGGCCTTGAGTGTGCAGTGGTGCTAACACGCGTGGTCGTGGGATTTGCTCTAGCGTTGCTCACATGGGCTCAGCAGGAGGACAGCTGGATTTAGCCAGCACTGGGGTTTTGCTAAGGAATGAGATAAAGAGTGAGGATTGGCAGGAGAGTGGTTACAATAAAGGACAGCAGGGTCTGTGGAGAAGGAAGTGAAGACAGGAGGGGACTTGTAGTCAGGTAGAAAGTCCAAGGTCAGTGGCCTGAAGGTCCCAGTGGGGACAGGTAGTTGGGAGAACTTGAGGACCAATGCTAGAATGCCGGGAGGAAGCCAGTTCTGGGAGTGGGAGGTCGGAGGGGGTTGTTTCAGATGTGGAGCAGTCGTGAGCAGTCCAGATGTGGCGTGGGAGTGGCAGCTGGAATAGGAAGGAGGAGAAGGTCACTGGATGTGAGGTGGCAAAGGATACTTAAGGCGAAGGCTGCACGTGCAATTTAAAACTTTCTCTCTCATTTGGTATCTATCTGGTATCTCATTTAATAAAGGAAAAAGAAACAAGTGAAATTAATTTTAATATTTGAGTCAACGTTCCCCAAATATCATTCCAACATGGAATAAATATAAAAAATTATTAATGGGGCATTTTCTATTTTTTTTCATGCAAAGTCTTCTCTGCCTTTCATCTCTTTTTCTCTGCCTTCACAAAGATTTCTGTCAGCTTCATGTTATATCTTTCTTTTGCTTCTTAAATTTTTCTATCATTTCTAACTTCCAAGAGCTCTTTTTTATTTTTTAAAATTAAAAAAACTTTATTCATTTATTTTTTGGAGACAGGGTCTTGCTCTGTCACCCCAGTTAGAGTGCAGTAGTGTCATCATAGCTCACTGCAACCTCCAACTCGTGGACTCAAGCGATCCTCTTGCCTCACACTCTGGAGTAGCTGGGACTACACGAGTGTGCCACGACACCTGGCTAATTTTTCTAATTTTAGTAGGGATGGGGTTGCCGAGGCTGGTCTCGAACTCCTGGCTTCAAGTGATCCTCTTTCCTTGGCCTCCCAGAGTGCTTGGATTACAGGTGTGAGTCACTGTGCCCGGCCCCAAGAGCTCTTTTAGCCTTCCTTTATATAGCATCTCGTTTTATGGATGCTCTGTTGTTTCTCTTACTTCTTTGAGGATGTTAGTGATAATTTTGTTTGTTTTCCTTCTCTGGGGTGAGCAATTCTCTTGTTCCCTTCCAGTTGCTTTTTTGGTTCGTTTGTTTTGGCTTCCACCTTTCCTGCCTGGAAAGGTAGAGACCAACGTGTTGTTGTCCTTGGTGTCTGTCTGTATTTAAGGAAGGGAACTGGAAAGCCAATGGAAGCTCTGGTGAGCGGGTAGGCGGCGCTTGTCACCTGTGAACTTTGTCTGGATGGGCTGTTTCTGGGGGACACCTGAGGTCATCATCCTTAGGACTTTTCTCCTTAGGCTGCTCAGAGGCCACAGAAAAGAATCTTTCAAACTTTATCCTGGGGGGTGTAGGTCCCGCTGCTAGAACGTGGGTTTCTGGGTGGAAGTGAAGGCTGGGGGCGTTAACAGTTAGTACTTACGTGGTCACTTGATGCCCCCACTCTCAGTACATATTCTCTCCTTCGACCGGGCCTAGGGTCCCCAGTCCAAAGACCCTCTGTCTCTGCACTGTCTTCTCCAGACGATAAGTCTTCAGTGTTTTGCTGGGGTGAGGGAAGGGCGCTTAACTATGCGGAGTAGGGCCGAGCTGCTTCTCGAACTTTCCATGCCTGCCCCTCCCTTCCAGAGGCACTTGCAGCCACCAGCGCCTGGACCTTTAGGGCGGCGACAGCATACACTGGGTGGCTTCTCAGCTGTCCCCACGGCCAGCTTAGGATCCCTGTTCTGTTCCTTTTCCAACTGCTTTTCAACTTCCCCAAATTTTTTGTTGTCGTCTCCTTGTACTTGTGGGCTTCTGCCTTAAACACACAGAAAACCCCTTTACCGCTATCTTAATGGCCTGGGGAGGGAACAAAAATCACTGTGTCCAGTGGCTTTCTTTACCTGGAAGGTCTACTTCTCTTGTCTCTAAATTTCTTCATGCTTCCTGGCCCCATGCCCCTGCAGTGGTCCCCTCACTGTTCTGCTTTTCTTTCCCTCAAAGGTCCCTTCTGATTCTCTTTGTGGAGATTGACTACTGGGAGCGGCTGCTATTTGAGACGCCCCACTATGTGGTGAACGTGGCCGAACGAGCCGAGGACCTGCGCATTCTTCGTGAGAACCTGCTGCTCGTTGCTCGGGACTACAATAGGTAGGGGGCTCCCGGCCCCACTGCAGCCCTTCTGGATGCTGCTTTATTTTTCCTCTTTGTCTTATCTCTCCCGTGATGTTGTTCGTTTCCTACAGGTTTTGTTCTTTTTGTTTTTTCCATCTCAAAAAAATGGCCTCCCACATTCTCTCTTATGGCCCTGTGATTATTCCTGTCTTTTGTCTTCTAGGGTAGAGAGCAAAAGCTAGCAGGTCCCCTCCCACCCCATAGGGCACTGGCCATGTATATTGTAGGTCTGGATCCCTTCTCTAGGAATGGAACTGGGTGGCCTTAGGATTCTGGGCACAGAATAGTGTCAGGTCCAGTGAACCAAGGCTGCGCAGCCCACGACCCACCCTCCCACCACTCAGTCTCTGAACTCCTTTGGTATTCATCTCTGGAGTGAGGCTTTGCTCTGGGTCAGGTACTGTCCTAGTGTTTTGGGGATGCTATAAAAAAATACCATTGACTAGGTAGCTTATAAACAACAGAAATTTATTTCTCACAGTTCTGGGGGCTCACAGATCTCTCACAGATCTGGAAGTCCAAGAACAAGGCTCTGGCAGATTCGGTGTCTGGTGAGGGCCCATTTCCTGGTTCATAAATGGCCATCTTCTTGCTGTGTTCTCACAGGGTGGAAGGAGACAAGGGAGCTTTCTCAGGCCTCTTTTATTAGGGCACTAATCTCATTCATGAGGGCTCCCCCCTCATGACCTAATCACCTTCCAAAGTCCCTACCTCCTAATACCATCACCTCGGAAGTGAGGATTCAACATACAAATTTTTTGGAGGGGACACAAATATTTGAACTGGAGTAGATAACTTTCTCAGCCTGGTTGAAGTCCAAGGGGGTATAGTCTTGTTTGAGTATCTAGAATAGTGTCCAATGTGGTAGCCTCTAGCTGCATATGGCTATTTCCAATTAATTAAAATAAAAAATTCAGTTACTCATTGATACAGGCTACATTTCAAATGCTCCATAGCCACATGGGACTAGTGGCTACCATATTGGACAGCACAAATTGTAGAATATTTCCATCATCCCAAAACGTTTTTATGGAAAGCAGTAGTCTAGAATCTAGACTAGTGGTCTAGAAACTTTCAGATTTCACTACCAAGTTTCTTGGTGTGGAAGAGGGACCTTCAAAGCTTTTCCCCACCAGCTACCAGTCCTCTCTTACACACAGGATTATTGCCATGCTGTCCCCAGATGAGCAGGCCCTATTCAAAGAGCGTATCCGATTCCTGGATAAAAAGATCCACCCTGGACTCAAGAAACTGCACTGGGCCTTGAAAGGGGCCAGTGCCTTCTTCATCACAGAGTGCCGCATACATGCCAGCAAGGTGGGCCATGGCCATAAGACCCTAAAGGTCTACCAGGCTGATGGAAAGGCTGGGACTTGGGTGGTTAGTACCTGAGTCTTGGGCAGTGGTAGAGAGACCTGGGAGTAGTGTAAAAGAAATTGAGTATGCTTGGGGAAGGACTTTTTTTGTGTCAGCAACTGTAGCTGGAGGACAGGTGGGAGGTAGAATTGGGTCCAGAGGGTCTCTTCCCAAGCTGAAACCTCCTGTGGGTGGGTCTGGCTCCAGGTGCAGACGATCGTGAATGAGTTCAAGGCATCCACTCTGACCATTGGCTGGCGAGCCCAAGAAATGTCAGAGATGCTGCTGGTACGCATTAGTGGCAAGCATGTGTACAGGGACCTGGAGTTTGAGGAGGACCAAAGAGAGCATCGGGCAGCTGTACAGCAGAAACTGATGAGCCTGCACCAGGATGTGGTGACCATCCTGACCAACTCCTATGAAGTCTTCAAAAATGATGGCCCTGAGGTAGGGATCCTGAGGCCAGGGCTTTGTGATTGGAAAAAGCACAGTCCCCCAGTCCCATCAGACCATTCTCTTACTCTCCCTCCCACATTTCCCCCTTTTTACCAGAATGTGCTTCTCAAACATCCTGCTCTAGTCTTGCATTCAGCCAGCCTGCAGTCTTTCTTTTTTTTTTTTGAGACAGAGTTTTGCTCTCTTACCTGGGGCGAGTGCCGTGGCGTCAGCCTAGCTCACAGCAACCTCAAACTCCTGGGCTCAAGCGATCCTACTGTCTCAGCCTCCCGAGTAGCTGGGACTACAGGCATGTGCCACCATGCCCGGCTAATTTTTTCTGTATATATTTTTAGCTGTCCAATTAATTTCTTTCTATTTTTAGTAGACGGGGTCTCGCTCTTGCTCAGGCTGGTCTCGAACTCCTGAGCTCAGGACGATCCGCCTGCCTCGGCCTCCCAGAGTGCTAGGATTACAGGCGTGAGCCACCACGCCCGGCCAGCCTGCAGTCTTTCAAACCACTTCCTTCAGGATTCAATGTCCTGCCTTTCCATTTAACCAGCTTGTTCCCCTCTCTGCTGGCTGGATCTGCCCTGTCTTCCCTGAGGGGTCTCTTTCTCCCCGTTTTTCCCACCAGATTCAGCAGCAGTGGATGCTGTACATGTTTCGGCTGGACCGCATGATGGAAGATGCCCTGCGCCTGAACGTGAAGTGGTCGCTGCTGGAACTGTTCAAGGCTATCAATGGGGATGGAAAGACCACACCAAACCCACTCTTCCGAGTCCTTGTCATTTTGCAGAATGATGCGCAGGGAGGTGTGGCACAGGTAGGGACACTTTGCCCCCAACATCCCCAAACTATCACACTTTATTTGTCAATTTCCTTCAATTCCTACACTCGGTGTTGGCCTTGACCTTACCGGTCCTGAGGCTTCTCTCCCCTTCTCCACTGCGTTCCCCACAGGTGGAGTTCTCACCTACTCTGCAGACTTTGGCAGGTGTGGTCAATGACATTGGCAACCACCTCTTTTCCACCATCTCTGTCTTCTGCCACCTCCCTGAAATTCTCACCAAGCGCAAGATGCAGCGTGAACCCATCCATGAGATCGTGGGTGAGTGGGCGAAGGGGAGGGCATAAGGTGTGGGAGGATCAGAGGCTGAGGAATGGGCGGAGTGAAGAGGAGAGACTGGGGCTGTTTCCAGACATGCTGGGCCAGTGGAAAGCCCAGGAAAAGACAAGATTGGGGAAGGGAACAGGGGCAGGGATAGGGGTTGGGATTAAGTGACTGATGCTCATGAGATTTGGGATTTGGGGTGGGAGATGAGGAAAGACAAATTTGGGACTGGGGCTGGGCTACAAGAGGCCCAGATACCAACAGGTGAGACATCTGATCCTATGAAGAGACACTAAGAGTCATACTCATACTTCCTGCCTCCTTCTCTACTTTCTAATGCTCATGTCTGAGCCGTGTTTCTCTGGGGAGCTGGTGTTGGAGTGGAAGGTCTGCGACCAGGTGCCAGGCTGGAGCTTGGGTTGGGGTGGAAGCAGCGAGAAGTGTTTATTTGGGTCCCTTTGAAGAGCGAGATGAGGACATTAAGAAGATCCAGACCCAGATCAGCAGCGGAATGACCAACAACGCGAGCCTGCTGCAGAACTACCTCAAGACCTGGGACATGTACCGGGAAATCTGGGAGATCAACAAGGACTCTTTCATTCGTCGCTACCAGCGCCTCAACCCCCCTGTCTCTTCCTTTGATGCCGACATCGCCCGGTGAGTGCTGAAGGTGTGTGTGAATGTCTGTCTGTAGGAGGTACGGAATTGGAGGAGGAGGTCAGGGCCTAGACACGTGGGAAGGGGGTTGGAGGCAAGGGACGTGCAGAAAATGTGTGTCCCCAACTACAGGACAAGGGCACTGTATCTTTGCTTCTCAAGGGGTAAAGCTCAGGGAAGAGCTGGACAAGGTTTTGGGGGAAAATCAGGTATTTAGGGAGTACAGCAGGGTCCAGGTGGGGAAGGAGAAAGGCCAGGGGTCTGAAAGACGAGGGAAGTGAGCATCTTCCTTCTAATAAGGCAGATCGGAGTTAGATGGAAGAAGATTCTTAAATTCTGATCTTAACTCCCATCTCTTCATGGTCCTTTGGTCATTCATTCATTCCACAAACACTATTGTCCTATGGACCATGAGGAATTAAAAAAAAGAGAAAGGAACAAGTTCTTTCCTCCCGAGCGTTATAGTGTAGTAGGGAAGATGAAAGTGTCACTGAGAGAGTGGAGGCTGCAGTGTCATGAGAATTCTTGGCATCCCAGCTCTACCCACTACTAGCTGTGCAGCCCTGGGCAGGTTTCCTGTACTCTCTGGGCCTCAGTTTCCTGTGAGACCGATATTGTACTACCTGCCTTGGAACATTGTGAAGTTATTAATATTATTAAGTACAGGTGAAAGCACTTTGTAAACTCTAAAGTACTGTACTAATGTACTTATTGTTATTACACAAGCTTTAATGTGATAAGTGCGATGATTAGGGTGTACGAGGTGCCAGGGTGGTTCAGTGGAAGGAGAGAGAATTTCTAGCCAAGGACTTTAGGAAAGGCTTCATGGAGGAAGGGACTTCAGAGCTGGGCTTTACAGGAAGAGCAGGGTTTGAACAGGTAGAGGCAGGCAGTGGGGAGGGCATTCCACATGGAGGGAACGGCGTAAGCAAGGGGTATAAAGATGGGAACACGTGAGCATGTTCGCCATGCAGTGAGTGGTCTAGAACATAGGCACAGGGAAGGAAGTATACAAAGGGATTTACATACAGCAGCCCGCTGAATTCTCTCAACCACCTTTTGAGTTAGGTTCTATTATCATCACTGTGTTACAGATGAGGAAACCGAGGGTCAGAGCAGTTAGAAAAAAACTTTCCTGAGGTCACAGGGCTAGGAAGCAGCACAGGGTGAACTCAACCCAGACCTATGCAAGTCTAAAGCCTTGAATGCCAGTTTGACTGCTGTCTTGTAGCCAGTGATTGAGAAAATGACAGTCACAGCCGCATGCCCAGGGTGGACTGAAATGGGGAATACCTGGGAGTAGAAGAACACTCTAGAACTGCTGTCCAGGTCTGCGTAGAAGCAAATGAGACCTTGAGTTGGTGTTAGGGCAGGGGGCATGTCTGCAAAGAAAACAAAATCCTAGCTGGGATCTGGGGCCCCCACAGCTACACGGAGGTGGCTAATAACGTGCAGAAGGAGGAGACCGTCCTCAACATCCAGTTTGTGCTGCTGGACTGTTCGCACCTCAAGTTCTCGCTGGTGCAGCACTGCAACGAGTGGCAGAACAAGTTCACCACTCTGCTCAGGGAGATGGCGGCAGGGCGTCTCCTGGAGCTGCACAACTACCTGGAGGAGAACGCGGAGAAGTACGGGCTGGGGCGCTGCTGGGTGGGGCGGGGCAGGCCCTGTGCCTTCTGCTCAGCAGCGTGCCCTTTGCCTGCCTTCAGAATCAGCCGCCCTCCCCAGACGCTGGAGGAGCTGGGGGTCAGTTTGCAGCTCATGGACACCCTGCAGCATGACTTGCCCAACCTGGAGGCCCAGATCCCTCCCGTACACGAGCAATTTGCCATTCTCGAAAAGTACGAGGTGCTGGTGGAGGACAGTGTGAGTTCCTGCGGTGTCTGGGCCACCTGAGTTGGGTCTGTACTAGCAGCGGATGGTGGGGGACCCTGTGCTGTCACAGGGAGGGCAGAGAAAGGAGCAGGGAGAAGACTCAAGATGCAAAAGCCTCTGGAGCCCAGGCTGGCTCGAATGATAATTCTGGTCGGCTTACGGGCTTCCCTTGATTTCTCTGGGCCTTACCACATATGTAAAACTTGCCCACGGACTCTGGTCTGGAGATCAGAAAAGAGTCCTTAAAAGCCCCGGTGAGAGGACAAACCTTCTGCTCATGGGCTATCCCCCTCTTCGATGTCCCTAGGTGCTGGAGATGCTGGACAGTCTCAATGGCGAGTGGGTCATCTTCCAGCAAACTCTGCTGGACAGTGAACAGATGCTGAAGAAACACAAGGAGAAATTCAAGACAGGCCTTATTCACTCAGCCGATGATTTCAAGAAGAAAGCTCATACTCTTCTGGAAGATTTTGAATTCAAAGGTACTCCTTTCTCCACCTCTCCGGCTTCTTCAGCCTTTGTTTTGAGCCCCAGTCCTCCGAGCCTAGGTCCTGGGAAGGTAAGAACAAGGCGTGAGGAGGCCGGGCCCCAAGGCTCCATCAGGAGCGAAGAGGGTGAGCGCAGCTGGTGGCGCTGGTTTTGGGGTGGGAGGCAGCGGCCCAGCTCACAACATTTCTGGGTTTCTTACACTGACTTCCTGCATTCCATCTGTTCCTGATTCTCGAGCCGCATTTAGGAGTTTTTAGGAAGATTAAGCATCATTCTTTCCATGTGTCCCCTCTCACCCTCCTTCCCTTCCCTCCTCACGTGAGGAGAGAGGTGAGCTTTGCCCTCAAAGAGGTAGGAGAGCCCTGACCGTGCTGTCAAGTGACCATGGACGAGCGGGATGCTGAGCTTCGTCCGGAACCCCCCACAGGCCCCTTCACCAGCAACGTGGGCTACATGTCCGCCCTGGATCAGATCGCACAGGTGCGGGCCACCCTGATGGCCATGCGGGAAGAAGAAAACAGTCTCCGCTCCAACCTGGGCATCTTCAAGATCGAGCAGCCAGCCTCCAAGGACCTTCAGAACCTGGAGAAGGTGACGTGTGAGCTAGGCCCCTGTGGTAACCAGGGGTAAGGGACAGGGACGGGAGGATGGGTTCTCAGGGCCTGGAAAAGCAGCTGGGACCAGGAAGATGAGCTCCTGATGAGCTTTTTTTTTTTTTTTTTCCAATTGAGGTAAAATTTACATGACAAAATCAACCATTTAAAAGTGAACAGTTCAGTAGCATTTAGTACATTCGCAATGTTGTGCAACCATCACTTCTATCTAGTTCCAAAACGTTTGTATCACCCCCTAAGAGAAAGTCTGCACCCATTAGCAGGCAGTCACTCCGGTCCCCCCGCCACCCATCAGTTACTAATCTGTCTTCCACGTATGTGGCTTTGGCTATTCCGACATTTCATGCAAATGGAACCATCAACGCGAGACCTTTTTACTCTGACTTCTTTCACTTAGCATAAAAAATGTCTCATGGTTCATCCATGTTGTAGCATGTATCGGTGCTTCATTCCTTTTGTGGGTGAATACTATTCCATTGTGTGAATTTACCGCATTTTGCTGATCCATTCACCAGGTGATGGACACGGGGTCATTCTCACCTTTTAGCTCCAGGGAGTAGTGCTGCTGTGAACAGCATGTACTTGTTCCCAGCTCCTGTGGGTGTAAACCTAGGAGAGGAACTGCTGGGTCATGTGGAAACTCTATGTTTAACTTTCCTAGGAGCTGCCAAGCCATTTTCCACAGCAGCTGCACCATTTTACGTTCCCACTAGCAGTGTACGAGGATTCCCATTAATCCACATCCTTGCCAATACTTATTTACCTTTTTTTGGTTCTAGCCGTCCCAGTGGGTGTGAAGTGGTGTCTCATTGAGGCTTTGATTTGCATTTCCGTAAAGACGCATGGTGTTGAGGATCTTGTCATGTGCTCGTTACTTGAGGAGCCCTTAAGGCAAGACAGTGGAGAAAAGAACGTGAGCTGAGGAGGCAGCTCTGTTATCTGCAGGGAAAAGCTCCACAGAAAGAGAAGCAAAGGACCTGAGTGTCTGTCAGGGAGCAGGAGGGCAGGGGCCACGTCGCATCACACATCCTTCTGCTCTCGGCTGTGTAGGAGCTCGATGCGCTCCAGCAAGTCTGGGAGACCACACGGGACTGGGAGGAGAACTGGAACCAGTGGAAGACGGGCCGGTTCCTGACCCTGCAGACGGAGGCCATGGAGACCATGGCCCACGGGCTGTTTCGTCGCCTCACAAAACTAGCCAAAGAGTATAAGGTGTGTGGAGGAAGTGGGGTGTGGGGGAGGGGGGCAGAGGATAAGCCGACTGAGGAAGGGGGACCGTCCGGGGAAGGTCGTCATCTCCGATGTCCCCCACTTTTGCTCAGGACCGAAACTGGGACATTATTGAAACCACTCGCTCCAAAATAGAGCAGTTCAGGAGGACCGTGCCTCTCATCTCAGACCTGCGAAACCCCGCCCTTCGAGACAGGTGGGGCTGCTCGTCCACTCTGGGGGTGGCCGCCCTGCCCCCTCAGGCCTGTGCCGTCACCCGGCTCTTTCCTTTCTCCCCTCCACAGTGTTCATAGCCCTCCCTTCCCCTCTGTCCACACCCGTGCGTCTTTTTAAAAATTTATTTGTGATAAACAAATGAAAATTGTATGTATTCATGGCGTACCCATTATGGTTTTTCTTGATTTTTTTTTGATGTTTTGAAGTATATATCCATTATGGAGTACATACATTGAGCTAATTAACATATACATTACCTCACATACTTATTTTTTTGTAATGAACACACTTAAATCTATTCTCTTAGTGATTTTCAAGTATACGATACATTAACTATAGTCACCATATTGTACATGATCTCTTGAATTTATTCTTCCTAACTGACATTTTGTTTCCTTTGACCGACATCTCCCCAACCCATAACCCCAGCCCCTGGTAACCTCCGCTCTACTCTCTGTTTCTGTGAGTTTGCCTTTTTTAGATTCCACATGTGAGATTATGTGGTATTTGTCTTTCTGTGCCTGGCTTATTTCACTAAGCACGATGTCCTCCAGGCTCGTCCATGTTGTTCCAAATGACAGGAATTCCTCCTTTTTAAAGGCCGAAGAGTACTCTATCGTATACGTATACCGTATTTTCTTAATTCATTCATTGGTTGGAGGACACTTGGGTTGATTCCCTATCTCAGCTATGGTGAACAGTGCTCCGTGAACGCAGGGCGCAGACATCAAGCTGCCGTCCTCTGCTGCTTTTTTTCTTTTTCCCAATTTGCATTTCTCATTCATAACATGAATTACTAACAAAGTCCTGGCATAGGAATCAAAAATTAAATAAAAATCTAAGAATTTAAGATCATGAAACAAGCTAAATCATACATAGTTCTTTATTAGGAGACGAATACTGGAATATAAACCAAATAAAGTAAGCAAGTACTCAGTTATCACATTCCCTACTTCAGGAAAGAGACATTAAGCATTCATGTTATAAATTTATTTGCAAACATATCTAGTATGCTGTATGAGTTCAAGAGTTTGAGCCATTTTTTAGAGATTGCACCTCCTAAAATATCTTTGTATTTGTTAAAGGGATGAACTAAAACATCTTGTTTCTTAAGTAGTTGGTGTCTTACTGTAAAGAAAGGTGCAGCAAATCCAGGTCCAAAGTGCAAAACCGTCATAACTAGTAACTGCCACTTGTCTTCCACTGAAAATGGCAAATTCTTCCCTGGTCCCCACCCCCCCACCCGCCACACACACACAGTGGCTCCTACGGACCACAGAGTTTGTGAACCTGCGGATGCCCTGTTCCAACATGGTGCTGTTGGAAGCTCTTCGAAAGGTGCAGAGACCCAAGGTGGAGGACATGGCGGCACCACACCAAGTCCTTCTTTCCTGTCCCCGGCTTCTTGTGCTGCCCTGGGTTATCCAGCCTTGCTGACTCCTTGTTCTCTGCCCCCTTCCCCGGGGCCTCCCTCTGTCTAGGAGGGAGTTGTCTATTGTGTTCGAGCCTTATGTCTTCTGTCACAAAAAAAGGTTTTATTTTGATGTAGCCTAAAGTATAACTTTCTTTCTTTATGGTTTTTGTTTTTGTGCCTTGTTTAAAAAGACCTTCCCTATCCCAAAGTTACAAATACCTTCTCTCTATTCTTTCCTCTAAAACTTTGTGTTTTTCAAGTTTAACTCTTTTCATGCATCTGGAATTTATTATATGATAGAAGAGACATTTAAAGCCATTGGGGATAGAATAAACTTTTTATAAATGGTATTTTAATCATTATATATCCATTTGGGAGAAAATAATCTTACTTCTTTCACATTGCCTTCAGTGTAATGTTTTTGGCAATGCCCAAACTGTTAAGTGTTATGTGGTTAAGTATAACCTGAATACTTTGTTTAAATTATTTAACCTTTCTAAGCCTCAGTTTATTCATCCATAAATGGAATAATGGTGATTTCTGATTTATAAAGTAGCCATGAGAGTTAAATGAGATGTTTCATGTAAAGCAATTACTCAGTGCAGATCTATAGGAAACTCGCAATAATATGTTGCGTGTTTTGTATGCATACCTGCCTTAACTCCCTTTCCAGAGAATATCAACCTGGAAGGTATCGCCTCAATCTTTTTGTTCCCCATGGTGCCTAAGATTGCATCTGAGAGCCTGTTTAGTAAAATGTGTTGAACCGTGAATTAATAGACACACAGAACCACAGCATCCCAACGGGAAAAAGCATGGGGAGTGATGCTAACACTTCTGTACTAACACCTCCTGTCCCTGGCTGCAGGCACTGGGACCAGGTCAGGGATGAGATCCAACGGGAATTTGATCAGGAATCTGAAAGCTTCACCTTGGAGCAGATTGTGGAGCTCGGGATGGATCAGCATGTGGAGAAAATTGGGGAGATCTCTGCCTCGGCCACCAAAGAGCTGGCCATAGAAGTGGTAGGACACAGTCTGCCCCATCCTCCCCCACTTCCTAAGCCTTCTGGAGAACAGGCTTTCAGCTGGTCATCATCTGATGGCACCTCTGAGCTCCTGTTCCCCTTGGGGACTAGACACCTGATTGCTCTCTCCCTCAATTTCTCTCCACAGGCATTACAAAGCATTGCTAAGACCTGGGAGGTGACTCAGCTGGATATAGTACCCTACAAGGATAAGGGCCACCACCGGCTCAGGTAGAGAGGGACCCGGGGCTCTTGGAGAGAGGAGGTCTGTGTGACCTGGGTTGAGGGGGGCCAAGATTTGGCAGATGGGAATGAACTATGATGTTGACCTTTGTGTCTCAGAGGTACAGAAGAAGTATTCCAGGCACTGGAAGATAACCAGGTGGCTCTGTCTACCATGAAGGCATCTCGTTTTGTCAAGGCCTTTGAGAAGGATGTGGACCGCTGGGAACGCTGCCTCTCCCTCATTTTGGAGGTCATTGAGATGGTGCTTACAGTGCAGCATCAGTGGATGTATCTTGAGGTCAGGATTCAGTGCCTGAGCTCTTCCTACTTCCTGCTTCTACTCCTTTATTTGCTCAGGACCTAGGTATTTGCCCTACTGTCGACCTCATTTTCCCACCTTTAAAGTCACTTTCCTCTAGGACCCAGCCATCCGGTTCTTACTTATCACCTTTCACCTTAGATTCCCTCCTTGACAAGCCTTTGTTCTTCCTCCCAGATTTTCATTCCATTTTTCTGCTTAGATCCAGGTACCTGGTCTCCCAATGCCAATTTTCCTTGTAGAACTTGGGCTTCTTGCCCTTTGGCTTCTAATGCTCCGTACCTTCTACTCAGCTGTCGTCCCCGGCCTGGGAGCAGGGAGCAGAGGGTGGAGAGTGTGTGGCAAACAGCCTCTCACCCCGATTCTTGGCCCCTCAGAATATCTTCCTAGGAGAGGACATCCGCAAGCAGCTGCCCAATGAATCAGCCTCATTTGACCAGATCAACAGCAACTGGAAATCCATCATGGATCGGATGAGCAAGAACAACAACGCTCTCCAGAGCACGCACTACCCAGGTCAGTGCTCCGTGACCTCCTGTCCTGACACAGCCTTGATGGGCACTACTCTATGTGAAGTCATGGCCACGTGCCTCATTTATTGAAAGACTGATGTCCCTGGCTGTCATCACACTTCCCATCTCTATCACCTCTTCTGAGCATTAAATAATAATTCAGTGAATTAAATTCAACAAATATTTGAGTGAAGTATAACGGTGGTTAGGAGCATGGGATATGGACTCAGGCAGACTTGAGTTTGAATCCGACTCACTCCTTACCAACTACATGCTCCTGAGCAGTGACTTCCTCCGTACCACGGTTTCCTCATCTGCAGCAGGGGCGTTAATGAAAGCTGTTTCACAGGTTTATGTCAGGATTACAAAGGAGTGTCTGGCACTTACAATACAGTGTCTGGCATAAAGTTAGTGCTCAGTGAATAGCGCTGCGTCTCAGCGGGCCCTGACTGAGGAATTGCTCTTCTTCTCTCGCTGGTTCGTTCGATGAGCACATTCATTGAGGTAATGTAGGTAAACGAGAGAACACAAATAAAGCACTTATCACACTAAATGGCACATAGTAAGCTCTTGGTTACTATTGGCTATTATTCTTATTACATTGACTTTAGTTGACCAGATTAACTAGTCTTTATTGTAGCTACTTTGGTAGGCATGGAGATGGGGTAGGGCATGGGGAAGAAAGTGAATTCTGGTTGATTGGAGTAGATCAGAGTAAAGGATCAAGGGAGTCAGGCTTGGCAAAGGGCGCCTAGAACGGTATCCAGGCCCGGCGCAGTGGCTCACACCTATCATCCCAGCACTTTGGGAGGCTGAGGCGGGAGGATCGCTTAAGGCCAGGAGTTCAAGACCAGCTGGAGCTAGAGCAAGACCCCTGTCTCTACAAAAATTAGAAACATTAGCCAGGTATAGTGGTGTGTGCCTATAGTCCTAGCTACTCCGGAGGCTGAGGCAGGAGGATCATTTGAGCCCAGGAGTTTGAGGTTGCTGTGAGCTACGATGATGCCACGGCACTCTAGCCCAGGTGACACAGTGAGACCCTGTCTCAAAAAAATAAAAATAAATGAATAAATAAATAAAAATTAAAAATAGAATGGGTATCCTGAGGAGAGGAGTCCTGTCAGGGGTATGGAGGACTTCTTTATTTTGCCTAGGGCTATTCTAACAATTCTTCATTTTCCCAAGGTCCTTGAGTATACACACACACAGAAAACTTTAATTATTATGATAAAAGGTAAGTATACAAAATGCAAAGTTGAGTGACAACAGCCGATAGTATAATATTTAAGATAATTGACAAAATTGTATTTTGGAACAATTTATAAGAAAAGCCACAAAAACAAAGCACAGAACAAATCCGTCTTGTCTGTGGCTGCTGAGTCTCCCTGTGATCTCCGAGGGTCACTAGGGTTCTCGCTGCAAGGCTCCAGTGGCCTGTGGACTCAAGGCGTGAGGGGCACCTCAGAGTTCACACTCGCTGGCATCCATGCTTTCTTCAGAAAGCTAGAAACTTGGAAGACAAGGGGAAAAACCAATCAAGACCTAAGGTGCGGGGATGGAGGCTGGAAGGAAACTAAGATTGTCGAGAACTTATAAATGGGAATACATTTTATTTGATATCTCAGATTGTTCTTTGAGATGGATCTTATTGGCATTTTACAGATGAAGAGGTCAAATCTCAGTGGTGTTAATGACATGCTAGTACATTTTTTTTTCTTTTGAGACAGGGTCTCGCTCTGTTGCCCAGGCTAGAGTGCAGTGACATGATCACAGCTCACTGCAACCTCCAACTCCTGGGCTCTAGGGGTCCTCCTGCCTCAGCCTCTGGAGTAGCTGGGACTACAGGCGCACGCCACCATGCCTGAGTACTTTTTAAAATTTCTATAGAGACAGGGTCTCACTTGTTGCCTAGGCTGGTCTTGAACTGCTGGCCTCAAGCAATTCTCCCATTTCAGCCTCCCAAAGTGCTAGGATTACAGGCATGAGCCACCATGCCATGCCTGGCCATGCTAGTAAATTTATTTATTTATTTATTTATTATTTCAGGATATTCTGGGGGTACAAACATTTTGGTTGCATGTTATCACTTTGCCACATCCCAACCATGATTTGAGACGTGCCCTTCCCCCCCTACAACGCTCACTGCGTCCATTAGTTGTGAGTTTATGCTAGTAAATTTAAATGGAGGTCTTCCGCTCCTACATCTAGTGCTATTTTGCTATGACACAAGGGACTGCCAACCCCTGTCATTGCAGACCTTTTTCACTGTGTGCATGCGACATGTATTTAAATCTAATGACTTAACTTATTAGATTGTATAAATGAAGAATAATCTCTAATTTTCAGAAGCCCTTGGGATGACCACGTCTGGGGCAGGTCGGAGTGGGAGGGGGCCAGGATTTCATGATGTTACTTGGAACGGCACACAGTTTAAAACTTGGGAATTGTTTATTCCAGAAATAAATTTCCCATTTAGTATTTTCAGACTGGCGTTGACTGCAGGTAACTGAAACTGAGGAAAGTCAAACTTCGTGTAAGAAGGGATTACTATATTAATGAAATCATATATGATGTGCAATTAATGTATAAACCATAACGTGTATAATAGTGTAAATGAATACTTAATGATGGATTAATGAAGAGAATGGGATGAGCCTGATAGAGGGATTGGGGCTACTTCTCTGTTTCCCAAAACCCTGCTGGCAATCTGTAACCCAACACTCAAGAGCTGGCAAAGCAGACAGAGTTGGGAACTCCAGATCTACCCAGGGCAACAGTAAACAGGCCATCAAATGTCATTCATTGCTCTTCTCCCCAGGTCTCCTGGACAAATTGATACAAATGAACACAGTCCTGGAAGATATTCAGAAATCTCTGGATATGTATTTAGAGACCAAGCGCCATATTTTCCCCCGCTTCTACTTCTTGTCCAACGATGACCTGCTGGAGATTCTGGGCCAGTCCCGCAACCCAGAGGCTGTGCAGCCACACCTCAAAAAATGCTTTGACAACATCAAACTGCTGAGAATCCAGAAGGTCAGTAGGGGTGGCCGTGATGGGATGGTGGCAGGGAAGGCATGGTGGTCTCAAGGTAGTCAAGGCTTTGGAGGGGACCATGCCCTCCCAACAGGAGGGTGATGTTAATTAGTTATTCTAGATTCTCATGGGATAGAACTTTTTAGAACTGGTAACCGTGAGAGGAGGGGAGAGGAGCAGAAATGACCCTGACCAAGAGTGGGCAGGCCAGCAGTGAACAGCTTCTCTTTTCTACAGGTTGGGGGGCCCAGCAGCAGATGGGAAGCTGTGGGGATGTTCTCGGGCGACGGCGAGTATATTGATTTTCTCCACTCAGTGCTTTTAGAAGGGCCCGTGGAGGTGAGTTGTGCGAGAGTGTCGGAACCAAGCCGATTATTCTTCCTATTAGAAAGTTTGCTTGGCTCTGTGAGGAGAGAACCCCCAGTGAAGGGCCTCAGTTAGTCACTTTTCCCCTTCTACCTGCCATTCCTGACAACTATAATTTCTGGCTTGAACCTAAGTTTCCTTCTGAAAATCAGACGACCTTCCTCCTAGCCTCCATTTCTCTCAGGAACCCGAGCCCGCTGTTGCCCAGTTCCTGCTTTTCTCTTGTGTCCAAAGCCCTGGAGTCCTGTTTCCTAAGGACTTTCCCTTTGGAGAACCTTGTCTCTGAGCCCAAGCCACCCTGTTCTCTCACCTGCCCCCAGTCCTGGCTTGGCGATGTGGAACGGACCATGAGGGTGACCCTGCGGGACCTTCTCCGGAATTGCCGCCTGGCCCTCAAGAAGTTTCTCAACAAGAGGGACAAATGGGTGAAGGAGTGGGCTGGCCAGGTGAGCTGGGCTCAGTAGAGACGAGGGAACAAGAAAGACGGAGTTAGAAGTGAGTAGCCAATGGGAAGAGAATCTCGAGACTCACACATGCGGGCTTCTCACCCCCCTCTCTGGGTGAGTCTCTGGTACGCCACACGCTGGCCCTTTAGCTCCCGACCTTAGGTGTCTGCCCCATCCTTTGGAGCAGATTAGGCACCGTGAGAGAGGCGTGCGTCGCACCTAGTCCTGGGAGAAGCTGGGACGTGGGAGCCAGGCTCTGCGGGTGGGCGGCTGAGGGCAGGGCTTTGAGACACAGCTTCTGCACATCCGCAGATGGTGATCACTGCCAGTCAGATCCAGTGGACGGCCGATGTCACCAAGTGCCTGCTGACAGCTAAGGAGCGGGGAGATAAGAAAATCCTCAAGGTCCTGAAGAAGAAGCAGGTGGGGGACTCTGCAGTGCGGGACAGGCCCGGAGGTAGACTCGGAGGGAGGAGGCGGTAGTTAGAGTCAGAGTCAGAGTCAGAGGCGAGCTGGGGAGAGCGAGAGCGAGGGTGCCCCGTGAGGGGAGTGCGGGGAGGAGACCGAGGTGGGGCAGAATTACGTTTTCCCTGCTGCCGTCCGGTGTCAGGAGTGACCGGGGCTGGGGTCGGCACTGGGGGCGGAAGGGGGCTGGGTCAGGACGAGGCGAGATGAGGCTCCGCTTGCTCTGTTCCTACTGCCTCCCTGGCAGGTGTCAATCCTGAATAAATATTCAGAAGCCATCCGGGGGAACCTGACCAAGATCATGCGGCTGAAAATTGTGGCTCTGGTGACCATAGAAATTCATGCCCGGGATGTGTTGGAGAAGCTTTATAAGAGTGGCCTCATGGATGTCAACGCCTTTGACTGGCTCAGCCAACTTCGGTTCTACTGGGAGAAGGTGCCAGACGGGCCACCTCCCCTCTCTCTTCCCCTAAAATGGATCCTAATGCTTTAATTAAATTTGTGTTCTCTAAATGCAATAATATCCTGACCTATTGACACCTAAAACTCATCATTGCACCAGAGAACACAGAATCAGGTAAACCAAAAAAAGAAAAAATAAATAAAAAAGGAAAAAGAAAATGTCCTGATCCAGCCCTTAGTCCGATCACAGTTCCCTGATCCAGTTCTTAACTATCTCATCTCCTAAGTCAGGAGTGGCAAATAATTGTTCCAGCCAGTGTTCACTACGGTGCCACCTGATCGGGGATCAGAAGGACTCCAGGTGGCTGCTGCGACGACATGCAATGTGGAAGCCATTTTCTGTCTTGGCCATAAAGTGCTCTCTCTGTCTAACTCTAACACAGACGCCCTCTCCAACTTCAGCCTCCCCCCCATCTCTGGGCCCACCCCTCAGTCACCCCCCAGCTCTGACTCCACCTCTCTCCTATTCTGCCCCATTTCCCCAGGATCTCGACGACTGCACGATCCGCCAGACCAACACGCAATTCCAGTACAGCTACGAGTACTTGGGTAACTCTGGCCGGCTCGTCATCACCCCGCTGACAGACAGGTCTGCCGTGTGGGGTGCAGGCAGCAGAAGCCGAGAGAAGGCTCCTGGGAGTCTGACTCAGCCCCATCCTCAATTCTCAGATGTTACATGACACTGACCACGGCATTGCACCTGCACCGAGGGGGCTCCCCCAAAGGCCCAGCAGGCACGGGAAAGACGGAGACCGTCAAGGACCTGGGCAAGGCCCTCGGCATATATGTCATCGTGGTCAACTGCTCCGAGGGCCTGGACTATAAGTCCATGGGCCGAATGTACTCAGGCCTGGCCCAGGTCGGTATCGTGCTGCCCTGTGCCAGAGGCTCTGTAGATATATTTTAGTCCCAGAAAATCACCTGAAACCCAAATCTAGTCCAGTGCTTTGTGGCTTACAACACTGCATCGCCTCAAGTAATTCTTACAACTGGGGAAGTCCCTTCACCTCCCTGACCTCACGTAGCTTATTTATGAAACCAGAAGTTGATGTGAGGATTAAGTAAGATAAGGTATGCAACCGGAGCACAGTAGATGCTCGATGCCCACAAGTTCCCTGCCCTGGTCTCTTTCCAAGCCACACTCTCCTAGCATCACCCCAGGTTGCCCCTGTCTGCTGGAAAGCTCTGCCCAGAGCTATGCCGTGCTCCTCTGGTGCCCTTCCCCCGACCCCCTATTTTGGAGGCCGCCTCGCCTATCAAGACATTTTAAGGACGGGTGGTGCTTTCTGGTATCCTGGGGCCCCTCTCTCGCTCCCAGTGACTCTGCCTCCCACTCCACAGACTGGAGCCTGGGGCTGCTTTGACGAGTTTAACCGCATCAACATCGAGGTGCTGTCGGTGGTGGCCCAGCAGATCCTGTCCATCCTGTCTGCCTTGGCTGCCAGCCTCACCCGTTTCTATTTTGAGGGCTTTGAAATAAATCTGGTGTGGTCCTGTGGGATCTTCATTACCATGAATCCTGGTAGGCGGCAGGGAGCAGATGGGAGTCTGGGGGGATTAGGTGTTCAGGGCAAACACTACCATCCTCCCCTTCCCCCTTCTGCGCCGAAGCATTTAGCCAAGTGAAATCTGGCTAAAGACAATAAAGGGTGAGAGAAGAATAAACATACATCTTTCTGGGAGAAGGGGAGACAATCTTACTGTTCTCCCTACGGGGATTAATAGCCACTTGTGTGTGTATATGTAGCCCTAGTCTTTTAAGGCACTTAGCTCTCTTCTCCCATTGGGCTGGCTCCCAGAGTTCTGGTCTATCTGCCCTCCTGTTTGCAGAATGGGAGAACCTCCCTAAAGTGCAAGGCCTAGGGTCTCATTCCTGTTCCCTAGGAAAAGCTCTGGGGGAAGGGTCTAGGGGCGAACAGGCATAGGAAAGGGTTTAGGTATGGAAAGAATTGGAGAAATGGCTATGATTTCTATCAGGACTGATGTGAGCTATACATAGAACTTGGAGAGATGGGAAATCAACCCCTCTGTGATTTGGGTTAGGAACAGGGCCGCGCAGGAAGTAGGGGAAGGACCAGAGACAGGAAAGATGACCAGAGTGGAAGGGGAAGAGCCAGGGCTGAAATGAGAAAGGTAGCGATCTTGGAGTTGGAGTTGGAGCTGGGAAAAAACTTAGGGCTGGGGAAAATGGGATTGATTGGGAAGTGGGTTTTGGGAAGCAAGCCAAGAGGAAGAAATAAACGATTCTAAATCAATGGCGTTGTTTTCCAGGCTATGCTGGCCGCACAGAGCTTCCCGAGAATCTTAAATCCATGTTCCGTCCGATTGCCATGGTGGTGCCCGACTCTACCCTTATTGCAGAAATCATTCTCTTTGGGGAGGGCTTTGGCAACTGCAAGGTATTCTGTTAATCCCTTTTCTGCAATTATTCTATTTCCCTATCATAATTATTCCCTAGACAGAGGAACCCCCTGAAGGCCTCGCAATCAGCTTATCCTGCAAGGAACTTAGACTATTGTCAATGGGACGTGGAGGCAGAAGAATTCAGAGGAGGCAGGTCTCTTCTCTGTGATGTCAGTAACTGATGACAGCACGATTCACAAGGTCTTGTTAGGATTGCCCGTAGTGCACCTCCTTGCTGCTTCAAGTCCTGGGACCTAGCTTCTTGTCTCTGGAACTGTCCCTAGATGAAGCACAGGGATTTGTAGGGAGACGGGTTTGTTTTCGCCTCCGTTTTGTTTCCCCAGATTCTGGCCAAGAAGGTGTACACACTTTACTCACTGGCTGTGCAGCAGCTCTCCAGACAGGACCACTATGACTTTGGCCTACGTGCCCTCACCTCCCTTCTGCGCTATTCTGGCAAGAAGCGCCGCCTGCAGCCGGATCTCACTGATGAAGAGGTAAACCAAGGACACAGCCTCTGGCCCTGAACCTCCTTTGTCACTGGTCCTATGTGCCTTCACTGAAGTTTCTCAGACCCTCTCTTTCCCCAGATTGTGGGAAAAGGGTGGGAACCCTCATGCCTTGTCCCCTCGTTGCCCGAGTTCTACCTGTTTTATTGCTAAAGATTAGCTGGTGTAGCCATTGTTCTTGGCTTCTTCCCCTAAGCCCTTTGAAGCGGAAGTACCTAGGCCCTGGCTTAAGCTTGGGTCTCTGTCTTTTCCCACCAGGTGTTGCTGCTCTCGATGAGAGATATGAATATCGCCAAGCTAACTTCAGTTGATGTGCCACTGTTCAACGCCATTGTGCAGGATCTATTTCCCAGCATCGAGCTGCCTGTCATTGACTATGGCAAGGTATTTGTTCCTCAACACTCTCCCTGATCTCATAGATGAATGTGCATTTGGCAACAGCAAACTTGGCTTCCAGGTCCTGCTCTGCCATCCACTAGCTGTGGCTTTGAGCAAGACCGTTGACTTTGTGCTTCCTTAGCTGTCAAATGTTATTGACCTATTCAGACATTCTGCTCTCTGACCACAACTCCCTACCCCCGACACGAGTTCCTGCTCAAGTACTTCCACACCACAGTGCTTCGACTTCATCGAAACCTCTTATCCATTGGCCTTTGCACTGTCTCTCTGCGCATCAGCCTTCTCCTGCCTCTACTTCTCTCCTCATTCAGGGAGATTCGAGGAGAGACTGCTAGGAGCCGTTTGATGTCGGAGAGCAGCGGAATGGAAGGTGGGGGAAGGGGATTTTAGAAAGTATAAGAACTTTCTTCTTTGGCAATATGGCAGTCTAGATATCCTGAATAATCCTTTCAATTGAAACCACTAAATTGTTGGATAAAAATATAAAAATACATCTCTTTGAATGCATTGCTAAGCTGGCAAGGAACAAAGAACTCCAGGGCTGTGAGGGTGGAGGTGGAGAGTAAAAGCAGGAATCCTAGGAGGCAAGTGAGTTCCAAAGCTGGCTTTCTCCCTGAAAATTTCTGTTGAACTGAAGGCACTGGGGATGGGAGATGAAGCAGCCCAAGTTTGGAGATATAACCGAAAACCCTAGTGCTGCGTAAAGCTCAGTCAGTAAACGGAAAAATGAGAAACCTGCCATTTATTTATTTATTTATTTATGAGACAGGGTCTTGCTCTGTCACCCAGGCTGGAGTGCAGCAGCTGGACAATGGCTCACTTCAGCTTTGGATTCTTGAACTCCTGGGCTCAAGCAGTCCTCCTGCCTCAGCCTCCCAAGTAGCTGGGACTACAGGCACATGCCACTAGTCACATGCCTGGCTAGTTTTTCTATTTTGTTTTTAGAGATGGGGTCTTGCTATGTTGCCCAGGCTGGTCTCAAACTCCTGGCCTCAAGCAATCCTCCCACTTTGACCTCCTAAAATGCTGGGATTACAGGCATAAGCCACTGTGCCCAGCCTGAAACCCACTATTTCGAAGGGTACATATAGAAAAGAAAGCTGCCTGCCTTAACCTCTGATGATGGAAGAAGAGGGAAGAAAGGAAGAAATCTCCTTTGAGATTTCCTAACCACACACCAGCCCGCATATGGTTTCTGGTAATAATTTATTCTACTGTGTAATCAAAACAAAATCTCAATTTTAATTTTGATTTTAAGTAGTTCTAGGTTGTTAGTGCCCCCAGGTGACCAGAAGAAGAAAAACCAAATTATTTCTGGAGGAATGAAACTTCAACTTTCACCTCAAAGAATTCCCATAGGTGAAAAGTCCAAGAAGATGAGCAACTCATGGTCAAAAATCACAAAACACATAAGGAAACACGAAACCATGAATGGCAGCCGGAAGAACAACAGACAGCAGCACCAGATCTGTGAAAACTTCAGATATCAGCACTATCCGGCTCAGAATTTTAAAACAACTATGTTTATTCTTTATTTATTTAATTAATTAATTTATTTATTTTGAGACAGAGTCTCACTCTCTTGCCTGGGGTGAGTGCCATGGCGTCAGCCTAGCTCACAGCAACCTCAAACTCCTGGGCTCAAGTGATCCTCCTGCCTCAGCCTCCCAGGTAGCTGGGACTACAGGCATGTGCCACCGCGCCCGGCTAATTTTTTTTTCTATATATTTTTAGCTGTCCAAGTAATTTCTTTCTATTTTTAGTAGAGATGGGGTCTTGCTCTTGCTCAGGCTGGTCTCGAACTCCTGAGCTCAAAGGATCCACCCGCCTCGGCCTCCCAGAGTGCTAGGATTACAGGTGTGAGCCACCGCGCCTGGCCAACAACTGTGTTTAAAGAAATAAAAGAGAAACTTGAAACTGTGAGCCAGGAAGAAGAGACTTCTAAACAAAGTAGATTTGAAAAAGAACCAATGGAACTTCTAGAAATGAAAAATGTTATAACTGGGAGGGAAAAACCCCAAACCTCAATAGAGAGACAGAAGATTTACAAGTAAAGAAAGGGAATTAAGGCCGGGTGGGCATAGTGGCTCATGCCTGTAATCCCAGCACTTTGTGAGCCTCACATATCTATAAAAAGTAAAAATTTAGCTGGGCGTAATGGTGTGTGTCTGTAGTCCCAGCTACTTGGGAGGCTAAGGTGAGAGGATCCCTTGAGCCCAGGAGTTTGAGGCTGCTGTGAGCTATGATTGTGCCACTGCATTCCAGTCTGGGCAACAGTTCAGGGGGAAAAAAAAAAGAAAGTGGATTAAAATCCACTATAACTAAAGAAATTTATTATGAGGTATCCATGCCCAAAGGAATAGGGACAATGGAAGAGGAGATAAAAGCTAAATTTTAGACATAGGAAGAAAATGAATAAGTTGTGGCTTACTTAGCAAGCCTGAGAAGGCTGGACGAGGAGAAAATTGAGAGGCTGTCTTCAGAAGGCACAGCATTTGTGGAATTAGGTACCTCTGTAAGTGGGGAGTGGGCCAGGGGAGGAAAGGAGCTGTAACAAAAACAAGGAAGATTGGAGGCAAACTGCTTTGGAAACAATTAGGTTGCTGGATCTCGCCTTCTCTGGGACCCTGGGTGACCGCACCTCCCCTACCTGTGCAGAAGACAAGGGGGAAGAACAGTAGGTGTCTGCACTGGGGACACCAGGTGGAGTTGAGGACAGGAGTGCACCCTGTTACAAGTGGGGATCAGGTGAATGTTTGCACACCGAGTGCTGAGACCGGTAGCTTTCTCTCATCTCTCAGCTCCCAGAATGGTGGCAGCCAGAGAGGAAATTGGAAGAGCTATCTCCGGGGAATCTGTCTGGCCCAAGAGGAATGATCAAGACGCGGACAACAGAAATTTCCCAATGAAAGTCCCAGATAAAATCGCCCCCAGGGTCACTGCCAGTCTGCAAGCCCCACCCACATTTAGGAGCAGAAAGCCAGGCTCAGCAGACACCTGGGGACAGCCTCTAACAGGAAAGAAGGTAGCACTCAAATAACAGAGTTCCAAAAGGCAGGAACAGAGAGAACGGAGGGGATGGGATCAGTAATGAAACAATCCAAGAAGAATCTCCAGAGCCGAAAGATATAAGTTCCCGAAATTAAAGTGCCCAAAAGTACATGACACAATGGACAAGATAAATCCTGACAAAGGCCCGTCAGTATGAAATTTTCAAACACTAGAACAAGGGGCAGATTAACAAGAGGGAAAGAAAACAAAGGGTGACATACCAAAGATAAAAAGTCAGAATGTCAGACCTCTCAATAGCAACATTGAATCCATAAGCAATGAGGCAGCCTTCAAAATTCTGGAGGAAAATTATTTCTGACCTCAAAATCTATACACAGCCAACCTGTCACGGAGGAGGCTAGATCAGAGACATTTTCAGATGTGCAGACTCTCAACAACAACAACAAAATGTTTCCAACGTATCCTTTCTCAGAAAGCTACTAGAGAGTGTGCTCTACTAAAGTTCAGGAGCATACCATGACAGGGAAGGCGGGAAACAGAGGATTCAGTGCAAGGGAGAGGCTGACATAATCCTCGGGATGATGGCAAGTGGAGGTCATAGGATGGCAGCCGTGCACTGGTCAGAGGGTGGAAGCCAGTCCAGATTGCAGCAAGTCTGAAGGCTTCAGGAGGATTTCTTTAAAAAGAAGAAATTGATCCCAGATGTGAAAATCACTGTGAAAGATTTAGTCAACTGTTAGGGTTTGGGATTGTGTGTCAGAGATAAGCATATTAAAAACTAAGCAAACAAACATATAGCAACTATTAGCCCATAGGGAAAATTAAAAAGTTGTGCAAGAAAGGAAAAGCAATCACACATTGAATAGTATGCATTGTTAGTCTAATACTTAATAGTGTTTACGAGAGACACACCTAAAACTTAAGACAAAGGGTCAAAGAATAGTCAAAAAATAGAAAAAGATATATTAGGTAAATACCAATCACAAGAAAGGTAAGGTAGCAATGTGGGGCAACATAGGTTTTAAAGCAAAAAGCATTACTAGACACAGAGGGCCATCTCATAATAATAAAAGTTTCCATTCACCAGGAAGATATAACAATTCTGAATTGTTATATCTGAATTGTTTGAGGCTAATAACATAGCCTCAAAATAAGCAGAGCAAATTTTGCAGAATTACAAGGAGAAATAGACAAACCTACTATCATAGTGGAAATCTTAACATCTCTTAGTAACTAATAGATCAAGCACACTGAAAATCAGTTGGGCTGTAGAAGATTTGAATAACACAATTAAAAATCTTGATTTAATAGACATCTATGGAAATTGGACTCAAGAATTGAAGAACAACCATGTTTCAAGCACACATAGAATATTTGGGAAAATTGACAACGTAAAGGCCATACATCTGCCTCATAAATTTCGAAGGAATATATTCAGACCACATTTTCTGATCACAGCATTAACTACTGATATCAGGCAAAGTAGACTTTATGGCAGAAAGCAATATTAAAGGCAAAGGGAGATATTTTGTCATGATAAAAGGACCAAGGCATAAAAAGATATAACTCTAAATTTGTATGTGTTTAATAATATAGCTACAAAATCCATACAACAAAATTGACAGAAATAAAAGGAAAAATAGATAAATCCACAACCTTAGTGAGAGACCTTGACATATTTCTCTTAGAAATTGATAAAAAAAAAGACCAAAAAATCCATGAAGATATAGATTTGAATGCTTTTAACAGATTTGACCTGACACATAAGGAACATTGCATCCAGCAATTGCAGATACACATTCTTCTCAAGTACACATGGAATGCTTATCAAAATTGACCATATACTGGATTATTAAGTATAAGTCTCATAAATTTCAAATGATTAAAATTATACAGAGGATAATCTCTGACCACAATAGAATTAAATTAGAAATCACTAACAAAATATAATTAGAAAAAGCCCAAATGTTTGGAAATTAGGCAATACAATTCTAAATAACTCATGGGTCAAAGAAGAAATTAGAGAATATTTTTAACTGACTAAATAGAAAATGTGACATTAAACTTGTGGTATGACATTAAACATGCACACACACAAACATCCTAACAAAACCAGTTCTCAGCTAGCGGAAGGAAGTTGTGTTGGTGAGGCCTCTTAGTGGTGTTTGAGAAATACAAGTAAAGATCTTGCATCTATTTGAAATTATTTGGTTGCATGAGCTGTGTGTTTGAAAATGTCACACTACTCTGGGACTGACCCATACGGGTCACGGTTCTATAAGCATTACTTTTTAACTTAGGCGATGATTTCTTTACTGTCAGTCAGGCTCTCTCACCAGACTGTGAGCTCTGCAATAGGATGAGGTCTATTTTGTTCTCAGCCATATACACTCAGCTTGTGCTTGGCACAAATTGTAGAGGCTTAATAAATATTTGTTGAATAATAACAGAAAAAATGCGTAGAGCTACATGTCCGGCGATGCATAGATAAGGAAACTGAGGATTGGAGAAGTAGCTTACCCGGGATCACACAGCTGACAGCTGCGAACCAGGTCAGCCTTCTCCAGAGCCCAGTGTCCTAGCTGCAACCGGCCAGCTTCCCAGTGAATGAACGACTGCTAGAGTGCAAAGGTGCCATTTTAAACAGTTGGAACGTATCCTCCCAGGCACGGGGGAAACTTTGGAGGCCTCATCCTTTTTCTTCCACTCCCTGTATTTTCCCTTCCCTCAGCTGCAGGAGACCGTTGAGCAGGAGATTCGAGACATGGGCCTGCAGAGCACACCATTCACCCTCACCAAGGTCTTCCAGTTGTACGAAACCAAGAACTCCCGCCACTCCACCATGATCGTCGGGGGCACAGGCAGCGGCAAGACCACCTCGTGGCGCATCCTGCAGGCCTCCTTGTCCTCTCTTTGCCGTGCTGGAGACCCCAACTTCAACATTGTTAGAGTATGGAGTTGGGACAATGCAGTCAGTGGCAGAGGCTTGAGTAGCAGGAAGACGTGCTGGTTGGCGGCCAGGGAGGGCTGCGCTGGGTCCAGGGAGGCCCTGGGCGGATGAGAGAGAAGGGGCAAAACAAGGCCCTGGGAGGGGAGCTGGAAATAAAGGGGGATCTTGGGATTTTTGTCTACCAGAAACTCAAAAACCCCTTCTGGTGTCATTTTTTAGGAGTTCCCTTTGAACCCCAAGGCACTGTCCCTGGGGGAACTGTATGGGGAATATGACCTCAACACTAATGAATGGACGGATGGCGTCTTGTCCAGCGTCATGAGGACGGCATGTGCCGGTATCCAAAGGCTCACAGGGTGGGGAGAGCAGATACCCAGATCTCCTGGCGGGGTGGGGAGTCTGGGGATAGGAAGGTCAGATTTGGGGAGAAATGCTCGGGGAATGCTGAAGTGCGAGGAAGCGTAGGCTTGCATCTCTGAGGAGTGTGAACGTGAGGGAGGTGAGGGGTGCGGTTTCCTGGTTTCCTCATCATCCACCTTCCACTAAGACGAGAAACCCGATGAGAAGTGGATCCTTTTCGATGGCCCCGTGGACACGTTGTGGATCGAGAGCATGAACTCGGTCATGGACGATAACAAGGTGTTGACCCTCATCAACGGCGAGCGCATCGCGATGCCCGAGCAGGTAGAGGATGCAGTGACCACCCGGGCCCTGCAGGGTGGGAACGTGGAGGGCGCGAGCCAGGGGCTGGGGGAGCGCCAGAAGTCTGAGAGAAGAATGAGTTCTGCAGGAAAGAGCTGGGGAGGAGGAGGCTGGATTCAGGGAAGCCTGTGGCTGAAGAAAACATGCTTTGCCTAGCGTGGCGAACAGCTGCAGGAGAACAATGGTAAGAAAGCACTTCCTGTGTATCAGTAAGCGCCGTGTGGCCTCAGCACGTTCCCGGGGACACAGGAGGCACGAGCTTCCCCGGTCACCCAGGAGTATGAACTCACGGCTGTCAAGCACACCCTTGCCACCCACCCAAACAACACGAGCACAGGAGTGATTTTTCATAAGGATGACCTTGGCTAAGCTCTAATTTTTTTTAGAAAGCAAACCATTCGTAAACGTCAGGCCTCTATTCTCCCTGCCGGGTGGTGCTTGATGACGATAACTGGAGGCATCGGGTTCTGGGGTGTTCTCATTATTATTGATGGGGGCATGGAGAGGAAGATGGGCTTTCTCTCATCTGAAGAAAGTATGTCCATAGGTGTCTCTCCTGTTCGAAGTGGAGAACTTGGCCGTGGCCTCTCCGGCCACCGTCTCTCGCTGCGGGATGGTCTACACCGACTACGTAGACCTTGGCTGGAAGCCCTACGTTCAGTCATGGCTAGAGAAGAGGTCAAAGGTGTGAAGGGACCTGAGCAGAGGGGAGGTAACCTGGGTGGCCCAGGGGCCCCAGGAGTGAATAAAGAGTCCCTTCTTTTTTTTTTTTTTTTGAGACAGAGTCTCACTCTCTTGCCTGGGGC
>RJWJ010019848.1:0-29722 GCA_004363605.1 Indri indri | reverse complement strand
TTCAATAATAATTGTTCCATTTGTTGTGGGTACATCTTAGTAAAGTCTGATAATAATCTGTTTTTCCTCCTTTGTATATTAGTAATTTTTTCCATATAATTACTGGAAGATTATTTTCTATTCAAACATATTGCCAAGAAATAATGTCTTTACATTCCATACCCCTCCGCCTCCAGTCTATTCAATGCACATATTCAGAACCATTTTCTTTTCTAAATTCAGAATGCTTTCTTTAATTACATCTTTAGTTGTTTTTAGTGGTTCTCAATTATTCCTCAAAAAAAAAAAAAAGCTCATATTTATGTTCTCCACTTTTGACATTTACACCTTTTTGTTTTATCTCTCTTTATTCTAGTGTATTCTAGGATATGGTTTTCCTCCATATCTCTGATTTAATATGTCATTTCTCTCATATATATAGATGTTTTTGAGGGGAATGATGAGAAGTTGCCATCACTGCTGGCTAACCAAACAAGATTTTAAATAATCACCATAAAAATATTTTAAAATTTAAGTTCATCAGCAGCATTTCTATTAAACACATGAATGTCTTTGATTATTTAGATTATGCACAATCATCTGGGTATAAATGCATTTTGGAAATTCCTCTCTGTCCCTTGAACCATATATAATTTTACAGCATTTTCCTGGAAGTACATTCTGCTGGATTCCAAAATCCAAGAGAGAAGTATCATGTTTGTTTTGTTCTATAATTTAGCACCAATACCTAACACCATCGAGTTTGTAGTAAGAACAGTCACACACTGATTAACAATGGGGATAAGTTCTGTGTAATATGTCGTTAGGTGATTTTGTCATTGTGCAAACATCGAGTACTTACACAAACCTAGATGGTATAGCCTACTATGCACCTAGGCTATGGTATAGCCATGGTTCCTAGGCTATAAACCTGTACAGTATATTACTTTACTGAATACTGCAGGCAATTGTAACACAATGGTAAGTATTGGTGTATCTAAACATATCTAAACATAGAAAAGGTACAGTAAAAATATTGTATAATCCTATGGGACCACTATCATATATGCAGTCCATTGTTTACCAAAATGTCATTATGCAGCACATGACTGTACCCATATGATAAAGCTTAATTTATAAATTAGGCACAGCAAGAGATTAACAACAATAACTAATTACAACTAGAACAATGATAACAACATGCCAGTATCACTACTCTTGGGCTTTGGGGCCATTATTAAGTAAAATAAGAGTCACTTGAACACAAGCACTGCCATACAACAGCAGCTGATCTGATAACCTAGATGGCCACTAAGTGACTGACAGGCAGGTAGCATGTACATCACTGATACACTGGCCAAAAGGATGATTCATGTTCCATGTGGGACAGAGTTGATGGCGCTAGATTTTATCACACTACTTATAATTGTTAGCAATTTGAAACTTATGTTTCTTTCTGAAATTTCCCATTAATTTCAAATCGTGGTTGACTGTGGGTAACTGAAACAGGGGAAAACAAAACTGCAGATAAGGGGGAACTATTGTATATATTCTGAATAAAATATAAATGTCTACTTTAATTCCATGATACTATTGAGCTCTCTATGTTCAAGTCATTCAAACCTTTAATGTTTAGGTTTCTGACTTAACTGGATGCTACAGCTATAATAACACCTAAGAGTTCTAGAAAGAAAGTACATGGTTTTGCCCTCAAGAAGGTTACTAGCCATTAACCAAACAAGTAAACTAAAATCTGAGAAAGATGTTGGTGTACAGTGAAGTATGGGATGTCAACAGAAATCCAAAGAAACAGAATCCTCAGAGAACCTAGCAGAACACAGGAAACAAGACTCCAGTTACAATCCTAAATGGAGTCTTTGGGTTGAATACACATTTGAATGGTAAAATAATCCACAACACTCCTTTTATAGTCTGTGTCACACACACTAGACAAGCTCCTAACCCCTTGTCTTTGACCAGAAAACTCACCCTATCTGTTCTTGCTATCATTGTGAAGAAAGGGTGAACTCCAAAATAGATTTGTTTTCCTCAGTGCCAAAAAAGTATTTTACCACCTAATAAGAAGTTGTTATATGCTCACAAAACACAATCTGCATTAAGGCAAGAGAGCTATCTTTCAAGTGATCTTTTTGATCTGTAGAGGATTCATAGCTGAATTTAAGGAAATGTTCTTTCCCCAAGTAATTGCAATATCTGTCTAATTCTGGCGGAAACAAACTCCTGTCATTCTGCTTATTCACACACCTATGTGAGCAAATGTAATTTCCTTAAGACAAATTGTGTTGGCTGAGTTGGTAAAAAAGAAATGGGGAAAGTAATTATTCAAAAAAAAAAAAAAAAAGAAAAAGGAACAAAAGAACCCTAGGCTTGCTTATTAGTTCTCTGGTATGGAGCCATGTTCTGAGTTAGGAGCTTGTGTAAATGGATGTCTTATGCCTGGCTTAGAAAGAAATAAGGAACAAACCCACAGCATATGGAAGCATAGGTACAGGGGATTTTCTTTTGATCCATTATCATAGAATGCAATTGCAGCTTTACATATATTTTTCCATAAGCATGGAATGATAAGAAATCTATTTACCAATAGGTACAAGAAAGTCAGCAAAGAGGCAAACATGACCTTCTATTATCTGCAACATGAATTTTTGGCTAGCCAGTTTCAGAACACCCTTCCTACCTTTGGAGAATTTTTTGCTTTATATTAGTGAGAAACAAAACCTATGCCAATTATAAAAACTACCAAAGACTCACTTCACCAGCTCACTTTGCAACTACAGAGAAAGCATGTGACCTACATTTTATCAAAAAGAAGGACACGACAAAGGCATTGAGTGCAGAGTAGATCGCAGGCAGCATTCAGTGCCAGTGTAGTAGTAAGGGTTCGGGATGGTGCACTGATATTCACTGGTAACAGCGAAGGCATCCCCAGCATACTTATCCATTGGCAAGATTTAGTTCGGCATATCTACCTTCCATTTACTTCTGCATATTTTCCAACCTGGTTTTCCTGCCTTCCAGGATATTCAATGAGTTACCTAATATAGTCTGAATAAGTTCCTTTTCTGCTAAAGTTACCCACAGTTAATTTCTGTGGCTTACAACCAAGAACCCCACTAATACTATATTATGACCAATGATTTTCCTCCTCAACATTGATGTCCAGGGTTCTATTATTTCATCCAACCCAATCTATGGCAATTCACCTTTTTAATTACATAATTTTCTTCTGTGAAGTCTTTGAGGGAAGGCATAGCTCTGTTTTTTTTTTTTTTTTTGTTTTGTTTTCAATCTGTAACCTCCATCCATAGCATACTTCCTGATGTTGAAGGCACTTCCAAATGGTGCCATTAAAATCCTTTTATTGTTTTCCAGATAAGTAATCCACTTTATTCTTTTAAGATAAAATGGACCAGACACTTTCATATCTATTCTGGGAGAGCTTTTATTATTTGTTTATGAGTTTTTCTTCTTTTGCTGATTATTAGCTTTGGCATGAGGACTGAGCCTTAGTTAAATCTGGATCTACCATCAGATGAAGAACTTATTAATGACTGTGAACACAGCTAATGAATAGTAGCAGAGCCATGCCTAGAAATCGCGTTCACTAACTCTTGCCCATACACTCTCTGCACTCTGAAGCAGCATCATAACTAGCACAATAGTCCAGTATTTTCTAGATAATGTTTATACTACTGCCTTGGCCTGTTGGCATTTAGAAGCAAACAGCCTTATATAAAATACTTTATCCAGTTCCCTGACGTAACCAAACAGACCCCAGAAGATTAAGGTGGTTTGGAACATATGATTTTAGAAAAACTGGTTGAAACTATACAATCTCTATCACAATAATTATCATTATCATATGATGATGTCTAGCATTTTATAATTTGTGTATGTATTATCTCGACTAATCTCAGCATAGCTGAGAAAGATGGCAAATGCTTTTACCATTCCACCTTCCACATTGAAATATCCACTATTAATTACTTCCCCTGAACTATCTGCCTAGATTGTTATCCTTTCAAGTGGGCAACAGGCAATTGGAGAGCCTTTCTGTACCCTCAGATCACAGGAGTTGTAAGGAAGATATTTTTTACTTCAATATCCCTCTTGAGCTAATTAGCTAATTTAATACTTACCCAGCCTATCTGCAATGTGGTATAGTACAAGGAAGGCCAGTTTTCTAGTTAAATAATCTAGGTTTGGATCTAGGCTACACCACTTACTACCTCTGTGTCCCTGAATAAGTCACTGAACTTCATATTGCCTCAGTTTTCTCTCCTACAAAGTGGATGTGATATCTTGCAAGGATTTCTTAGGCTGGAAATAGAAAATTGTATGTGACAATATGGAAACCATTTAGCAGGTGGTCACAGAAGTGAATGGTTATTATTACTGTGATTGTTATCAGGCATTATGCTCAGTACTTTATCCATATTATTTTATAAAATACATACAACAGCCTTTATGTAAATCATTATTCTTATCCCCTTTCACTGATAGGAAAATTGAGCTTTAGAGAAGTTAAGCAAACTCCAAAATCTCTCAGTAATGGCTAAGTTTGAAAGTCCAGGATTCAAACTTAAATTTCTCTAGCTCCTAAGACCAACTACTTAAACATCACCTGCTACCCCCTTTCCCATTATATGCTTCCTGCCTTCCCTCTGTGCTTTCAGTTCCTGCAGATGGATGGATCCACAGCACTACAGGTAATGAACTTGCTTCCCAGCCTGTCACTTCATTACTCACAAAGCTGAATCACAGCCCTGAACTCAGGCACCTATTCCCCCTTATCTGCCCACACCTTCCCTGCTTTACACTGAGCACAAACGCAGCCTCCTTTGGCCCTGTGAGGAGTACGAAGGAACCTCCCAGATTATTTATCAGGATAGCCTTAAGCTTTTAATAAATGACCATTTCAGAAACACAATTTCAGAGATTTCTTGAAGGGCTATAATTGGAGGTGGTATTGTCACTAGTGGCGATGGAAAGCTGACTATATTTGTTTCTCTGTCCTCCTGTGTTCCCTTCAGGTACCACATAAAAGCATTAAAAAAAAAAAAAATAGCTTAGCCTAAGCCATGCCTGAATGCCTAAGATCTCCTGAAGGGGAAACCATTTTTTTGTCACTCCCTGCTACAAGGATGAGGCCATCCTTAAAACAGAAATGTCCACCGTAATGACTCACTGGTGGCTTCCTAATGGCCTGTTTTGTTGTTAAATGTCTCATTTTAGATGATAAATCATTGTACCATTGCATCAATTGTGTGTCACTTGGCTAGAAACATACCCTTGCTGCTGCTGATCTTCCCCGAAACAACAAGCCAACCCACATACAGTACTTGCGCTTTATTTTCTCTTGTATTAGGTGACTCGCCTGCAGACTCCAGCTCCTTAGGGTAGGAACTTTTTGTTATTTGTTCAACACAAGCAGCTTTATGAGAAATCTCTGGGTACATGATAGTAGCACACAAACAAAGCTATGTGAGAGTCAAAGCTAGAGAGAATGCAGAAAATATCATAATTTGAGAAATTAAAGACACAGTTGCTTAATGAATCTGAATATAACATTAATTTCAAAATTTAAGGAAAAGGTATATTTTTAAACTCTGATAATTCAGTCCAGGAGTGACATTGTTTTCTTCCCTGTGAATGATTCAAGGTTTTTTTTATCAGCAACAAAATTGTATATAAAATAATAATTTGAATGTCTCTAAAATTAGAGTATCTCGGCCTTTGGACTGAAATATTGTGGAGCCAATAAAATGATCTTTATGGAAACTATATAAGGATGGAAGAAAATCAACATGTAAAATATTATCTATTATTTTAAAATAACTAGGAAAACTAAACCACTCAATCTCCAATGCAATACTATGAAGAGGAGTCCTTTGGGAGGTGATTTGGTCATCAGGGCTCTGCCCTTATGAATGGGATAAATGCTGTTATAAAAGAAGCTTGAGGGAGCTGGTTTTTCCCTTCTGCCATGTGAGGACACAGCTAGTGAGCACCATCTATGAGGCAGAGAGCCCTCGGCAGGCAATGAATTTGCTGGCACCTTGATCTTGAACTTCTGTGCCTCCAGAACTGCGTGAAATAATTATCTGTTGCTATAAATTATTCAGTCTAAGATATTCTATTACAGCAGCTTGAATGGACTAAGACATACCCCAAGATGGACATAAAGGTAAGCTCAGCGGACAGGGTGAGCTGCTAACCTGGAAGCTACACTAGTGAGGGGAATAACAGCCTCTACAAAAAGCTCCCTAATGTCATACTGTGTAAGATAGAGTTAACATTTAGAGATGCTGACACAGAACTGGGATTTATAGCTTCAATAAAGACAATGGGATTCCACAATAACAGAGGCCATGTGGCATTATTTAACAGACAAAAGCAAGATGAATGAAATTACTATGAGGGAAACCAAAGCCAAAGTGCCAACCAGGATTTCTTGACCTGCAAAGATCTGTGACTATGGCTTACAGACCATAGTATTGCTGGGAGTAGGAGAGGTGTCTAGTAGACTGTGGCATGTAAGGATGCCCTCTCCTAAGTAAAGAATAAGTTGTTGCATCTTGTGTTCCATAGCTCTAAAAACTATGTACAATATTTGGTGGGCTGGTTTGAATTTTAGAGGCAGTATATGCCACAGTTGGGAATATTGCTCTGGGCCTTTTATCAGGTGACTCTGAAATGTTCCAGTTTTCACTGGTGCTCAGAGCAAGAGAAGATTCTGCAGCAGTTTCAGGATACAGTGCAAGATGTCCTGCAACTAAGCCTGTATGACCCAACAGATTGATGCTAGAGACATCCGTGTTGAATAAGAATGCAGTGTACTGTCCCTGACAAGCCTCAACAGAGGAGTCAAGTGTGTCTCCCTTGTGTTCTAACAAAGCCATGCCTTCTGCAGGAAAAAACTAGTCGCCATTTGAAAAATAGTTCTTGGAGTGCTAAGGAGCCTTAGTAGCATCTAAGATCATGACCAAAATACACTAAGTAATTATGTGTCTGGAATTTCCCATTTTGAGCTGATATCAGATCTTCCAAATCAAAATATTAGATGACTACAGTAGTAATCCATTACATAATGGAAATGGGATGCTCAGAATCAGGCCCAAGAAGATCCTGAAGGCATAAATAACTTACATAAAGAAGTGACCCAAACTCCTAGAGCACCTACCTCTACCTGAATTGTATTAATATTTTTCTCTCAATTCATACCTATGGCCTCAGAGGGACAGAGATCATATCATCGTCAACTGTCAAAGGAGAAAAACACTTAGGCCTACTTCTGTGATGGATTGGCTCTATATGTTGGTGCTAGCTGAAAATGCTGCAACATTGCAGCCCCAGTCATAGCTGACCTTGAGGGAAAGAGGTGAAGGAAAATCCTTCCAGGGGTCAAAGATGAGAATATGTGGTCATGCATCTTGTGTAGAAGAAGAAATGACCTGAGATATAGAGTATCATCGATTCCTGGGTATTGCTGAATGAATTCTCTTATTGTTCAGCTGCCTAGAAGGAATAAGATCAGAATATCAATGACAAATTTAGGAAGAATTAACATACTGGAGATGGTGCAAAGCATGCTAATATTTGAATTTCATATTACAGCTCACTATAAATTAGCCACTGCACTTAGTGCTTACACAAAGGGCTTTTGAGCAGAGTAGCAGGGATAAAGGCAAAATACTTGGGTCAAATAGAATAGGAATCCTCTTACCATGGCCACTGCTGAGTGCTCAACCTGCCAAGAGCAGAATCTGACTTGAAACTCTCAGTATGGCACTATTATCTCCTGCAGAGACAAGCCAAGCACTTACTGGCAGGTTAACTTATCTGACAACTTCTTCCTGGAATTTTACTTACTGGAATTGATATCTACTCATGATACAAAATTCCTGGCCTACAGATCCTCTATCAGCACCACCATCCAAAGACTTCCAGAACTCCTCATTTACAGCATCATATCCCACTAAGCACCACCAACTAAGGCATCTATTTTATGGCAATGGAGGTGCAATGATGGCGTTTGATCACTTAGTCCACTAATGCTACCATGTATCACATCGCTCAAAAGCAATCAGTCTAATGGCATGATGGAACGGCTCATTGAATTCTCAGGTAAGGTCCAACATCCAATGTTCAGGGACAACATCCAACGAATTTGAAAGCAATGGCTGACACATATGGTGCTATGTCCATAAAAACTAGAATCAACTGGCCAAAAAACCAGAGGGTACAAAGAAGATAGATCATGCTCATCACCACTTCCAGTTTCCAGTTTTGAGAATTTGTTCTTCTTGTCCCTAAAACTTTAGACTTTGTTGGATTAGTGTCTACTGAACCTGAATCTACAACTATTAATACCAAGGTGCCATTTTGGGCTCTTCATGACAGCAGAACATCAAGAAAGATAAGGAGTTACATTGGGAGTTGCAATTGATCCTGTAAATGTAAGTAGGTAGGACTGCCTCTACACAATAGCAAGTAGGAAGTAGTATACATGGTATGTAGGGGATTCTCTGAGGCATCACGTGGTGCTTCCATGCTGAGTAATAACTGTAAATGGAGAACTCCAGTAACCATATCTCAACAAAGGCAAAACAATTAAGGGCTTGTATCCCATAGCAATGAAGTTCTGAGTTACACTACTGGGCCAGTAACCTATCTGCATTGAAGTGCTCAGTAAAAGTGAGGAGAGTCTGGGATGAAAAATGGAGAAGGACATGAATATTAATTGTGGCCCAAGTAAGAGCTGCAAAAGTAGTACCTCAATTTTGTCCCACTAAACCTCTTGTTTAAATCATTTGTAGATTTTTTTTTGGGGGGGGGTGGCAGGCAACCACAACTTTGAAGTCTCTGAGACTGATTAAATATAATACAGGGCACAAGCAGACCGAACTGTGTCAGTGGATGCACTACAGTGCCTCCCCTTTATCTGCAGTTTCACTTTCCATGGTTTGGTTGCCTGTGATCAACTTCGATCTAAAAATATTAAATAAATAATTCCAAAAATAAATGATTCATAAGTTTAAAATTGCACATGATTCTGAATACTATAATGAAATCTTGTACCATCCTGATCCAGCCCACCCAGGACATGAATTATCCCTTTGTCCAGCATATCCACATTGTATATGCTACTTAACTATTAGTCACTTAGCCATTGCAGTTATCAGATCAAAAACACATAGTATATACAGGGTTTGGTACTATCTGCAGGTTCAGGCATCCACTGGGTATCTTAGAATGTATCCCTTGCAGATAAGGGATCTGCTGTATATTGAACAGTTCTTGTACTCTAATTCACATTTTTCCTCCAACCATTTATTCCAGCCATTGATGCAACAACAAGCTTCATGTAGCTACATATTATAACACCTCACTTTCTGACTCTGCATCTATAAGAATTCATTTGCCATTCACACATAGAAATCCTGAAAACACAAGAAAGCTAATACTTTACAAGAAAATTATTCAACAATAGGGATGGAAGGTGGTGGATGGATAAATGATCCCCTTTTCTGTCCCTTTGGTAGACAATTCTGAAATATAGTACACTTGATCTTTCAGAGGAATATGAGATAAACCAGCCACAGTGGCTTACATTGCTGATCAACTTAAGAATACACTCTTCCAGATTGTTTCTGGTAAATTCTACCAAATATTTAAAGAAGCAATATTATCAATTCTTACAATTTTTTACAAAAAAAAAAAAATAGAAGGGGAGAGAATATTTCCTAAGGCAATCTGTGAAGCCAGTTATTACCCTGATAGCAAAGCCAGAAAAAGACATCACAATAAGAGAAAACATCAGACCAATATCTCTGATGAATATAGATGCCAACATCCTCAACAAAATACTATCACACCAAATCCAGCAACATATAATAATGATTATATATTGCCAACTTGTTTGGGTGAAAAAAAAATGATTACAAATCACGAACAAGTAGGATTTATCACAGGAATGTAAGGTTGGTTTAAAATCTTAAAATTAATGTAATACACCATATCAATAGAAAAAAAAAGATGACCATATGATCATCCTAGTAGATGCGGAAACAATATGCGACAAAATCCAAGACCCTTTTATGATTAAAAGAATCAACAAATTAGGAATGGAAGGGAATTAGCTCAAATTGATAAAGTGCATCTGTGAAAAAACTATGGATATCATCAAACTTAGTGGCGGAAAATGGGAGCCTTTCCCCTAAGGTTAGGGATAAGACAAGGATGTCCACTCTCCCCACTTTTATTCCACATTGTACTAGAGGTGCTAGGCAGGGCAATTAAACAAATAAATGAAAGAATTTGAATTAATAAACAAGTTCAGCAGGGTTACATGGTACAAGATTGATATACTACAAAATACCATTGTATTTGTGTTCACTAGCATTGAACAATCTGAAAATGAAATTAAGAATACAAATCTATTTTGATATAATGGTATCAAAAATAATAAAACACTTAGGAATAAAATATTTTAACAAAAGAAATACAAAACTGATACTCTGAAAATGGTAACTCATTGTTCAAGGAAATTAAAGAAAAGCTAAATAAGTGGAAAGACATCCATGTTCATGGGTCAGAAGACTTAATATTGTTAAGATGGTAATATTCACAAAAGTGATCTACAGAATCAACACAAATCCTATCAAAATGCCAGCTGGATTCTTTGTAGAAAGAATTGAAAGGCTGATTCTAATATTCATATGGAAGTTCCAGAGTCCCAGAACAGCCAAAAAAATCCTGACAAAGAAGAACAAAGTTGGAGGACTCGTACTTCCCAATTTCTAAACTTAATACTGACCTAAGTAAACAAGACAGTGTGGCACTGGCATAAGGATAGACATATTGATCAATGGAATAGAATTGAGAGTCCAGAAATATACCCTCATATTTCTAGTCAGTTGATTCTTGATGAGGGTGCCAAGACAATTCAATGAGGGAAAGAATAGTATGTCAACAAATAGTTCTGGGACAACAGGAGACGCACGTGCAAAAGAATAAAATTAAAGCCCTTCCTCACCATACACAAACACTAACTCAAGATGGATCATAAAGACAAAGACAACATGTTCTCACTCAAATGTGGGACCTAAAAAATTGATCTCATGGATGTAGTGAATAGAATGGTGGTTAATAGAGGTTGGAATGGGTAGTTGGTTGGGGGAACAGGGGTTAGTCTGCAGGTGCAAATCAATTAGAAGGAATAAGATCTCATGTTCGGTAGCACAATAGGGCAACTATAATTAACAATAATTGTTACATATTTCAAAATAGCTAGAAGATTTGCAATGTTCCCAATGCACAAAAATAGTAAGTGTTTGAGGTGACAGATATCCCAATTGCCCAGATTTGATCATTACACATTATACACATGTATAAAAATATCACATGGACCCCATAAATATGTGTAACTATTATGTATTAATAAAATTTTTAGAAAATTATTCATAGACCTGCCTAAGTTTAAGAGCTAAAACTCTAAAACTCTAAGAAGAAAATATAAAAGTACATCTTCATGATCTTGGGTTTAGCAAAGCCAAGCATTTACCAAAAGCACAAATGACAGAGGAAAAAATAGGTAACTTGGTTTTCATCAAAATTTAAAACTTTTGTGCTTCAAAAGATACCATCAAGAAATTAAAAAAATAAATAATGCACAGAATAGTAGAAAATATTTGTGAATCATATGTTTGATATGGTATTTATATCTAGAACATATAAAGCACTCTTACAATTCAATAATAAAAAGACAACCCAATTAAAAAATGGGCAAAGGATCTGAACAGACATTTCTCCAAAGAGATACAAATGGCTAATAAGCAAATGAAATGATGCTCAACATCAGTAGCCATTCAGAGAAAGGCAAAACAATGTGATACCACTGCACACCAACTAGGATAGCTAAAATCATTAAGACAAGCAAAAATGAGTGTTGCTGATGATGTAGAGAAATTAGAACCCTCATACATTGCTAGTTGCAATGTAAAATGGTACAGCCCTTTTGGAAAATAGTTTGGCCATTCCACAGAAAGATAAAAATAGAGTTCCATATGATCCAGCAATTCTACTCCTAGGTATATACCCAAGAAAATTGAAAACATATGTTCACACAAAAACATGTACATTAACAACCCTGGAAGCATTATTCATAATACCCAAAATGTAGAAATGACTCAAATATGCACCCATTGGAGAATGGATAGATAAAATTCAATTTGTTCATAGAAGGGAATGTTATTTGGCAATAAAAAATGTAAAATCCTGATTCATGTTAGAACATGGACACACCTTGAAAATATGCTAAGTGAAAGAAGACAACATGTGTGATTCCATTTTCATGAAATTTACAGAATAGGCAAATCCATGAAGACAGAAAGTAGATTCATGGTAACCAGTGTCCAGGAAATTGTTGAGAGGAAATAGTAACTACTAATGGCAATGGCGTTTCTTTTTGGGATTGTGAAAATATTCTAAAAATTGATTGTAGTGATAGTCACACAAGTCTGGGTATACAAAAAAATTGACTGAATGTTTTCAATAGTGTTTATAGTATGCATTAAATGAGGTAATTTTATGGCATATAAATTATATCTCAAAGCTATATTTTTAAAGGTAGAAAAAGAACAAGCTAAATAAAAAAGAATGCACTCTTGCCTTAGCTTTTTCCTCCAGTCCTATTTCCTCTCCCTAGTCCCCTGTACCTGTTCCCTGGATTGGCCCCCATAATAAACTAGCTGCATATAAGTCCTGACTTGGGCTCTGCTTTCTGGTAAAAACATAGGATGGAGATATGTGTTTGTGAGTATCTTTCTCCTTGGAGAAGTCAAAAGGTGACACCACTGCTAGCACTGTCACCTAGGGAGAGTCACAAGGTTCTTTGCTTATTTCCTGTATCAGTGGATAAATGGCCAAGCCCACATACATTTCTACTTTCTCAGCACCTTTCCTTACAAAGGCTTTGGGAATTAGTGCAAGAAAATTTGCTGCCACATTAATTTAGGGTTTTTTTAAATATTGGTATAGGAATGAATAAAAGATATTTTCCCCACCTCACTTCTAACAGTCTTGAGTTCTGGGCCTGGATATCCTATTTTCAGGACACATTAATGTTTTTTCACAAAGAATTGACAGCCATTTAAACTACTAGCTGTCCAAGGTTTCCTTGGAGCGAAGACAGACAGATGGGAGAACCTCTTCTGCAGAACTGGTTTGATTCTGGATGTCAGACAGTACAGTTTCTCTAAAGGCAGAAATGCCCCTGCTTCCTTTACTGAGTCTAGAGCAGACATCTGTAAACGGTTTTCTGTAAAGAGCTAGAGAGTAAATATTTTTGACTTTGTGGGCTACAAAGTTTCAGTCACAACTACTTACCTCTAACTTGGCAGCATGAAAGCAGCCCAAAGATGCCTTACACCATAAAAAAAAAAAAAAAAATGAATGAATATGGCTATGTTCTAATAAAACTTCATTTATGGAAACTGAATTTCTTATAATAGAAATTTGAATTTCTTATAATTTTTATGAGTCATGAAATATTCCAGTTTTGATTTTTTTCCAAACATTTAAAACTTTAATACCAGTCTTGTGAGCCATATGAAAACAGGTGGTAGGTCAGATTTGGCCCACAGGCCGTAGTTTGCCATGCTGTCCTCCAGAGGAATGAGATAATAACTTGTAGGAGGAATTAAGTGAGGGCCACAGATTGGGGACCAGAAGAAAAAGCCCCATGCTCATGCTTGACATATAAAAGAATGGGGCCACTCACTTCAAATGGACAACACAGCCTAGGACAATGGGCACCTGACTCAGGAACTAGTGTGCACCAAAACCTAGGACTGTGTCTGCATGTGTGTGTTCATGCATGCATATACCCATGCACTCACTTCCAACAGTAAAAAAGGAAATCCCCCCAAACTGACTTATATTCTTTTCTTTCATAAAGACAGAGGCTTAAAATGTATTTAATTTCCCTAATTTTTTTTAATTTTAAGTTTCTAGAATCCAGGGTTAAACAGATGTGTCATCTCTCATGCTTGAGTTTCTGTACGGCCTCAATAAAAAGGTTGATGTACCTGGTCCTGAAGGGTAAACTCTGAGGAATGTTCACCATAAGGTCAAGGAGGAGACTAGAATCTGAATCCAGAGATAGAAACTCTCGGCTCACAAAAATATTTAATATCGATGTAAAATAACCTTTTTTTTCCTCAGCTAGATCCACTTACTGCCAGAGGAGAGCACACAGGTACCCTCTGAGACTTAAAACATAACCTAAAGCAGTCCAACATAAGGGCAGAATTTCTTTGAAATCTAGAGCTTTGTCTTAGAAATCCATGTGAATTTATATTCTATGCCATAACGCAGCCATGTGTTTGTTTTAATATAAAAATAGCATGTTAAACTATTTACCATGAAGGAAAACAGGCATTCCTTGCAAATGCATTGTGTTTACCCTGTAGCTTTGAGAACCCCAGGCAAACCACCTTACACCCCAAGGGTACATGTGCATGAACTTGAGGGGCAAAAAGCAAAACAGGCCACAGTTTTTCATTATTTTGCTCAGACTCAGACACTAAATACTTACTTTTTATTAATAGGGTATAATTAAAATGGGTTTAGAGACTCTCTAGTAGCGTATGCACTGGTTCTGAAAGGTTGAATAGCTACATCAACATCACCTGGTGGACTTATTAGAAATGCAAATTCTCAGTCTCACCACAGAAGTATTGAATCAGGAAATCTGAGGGCAGGGCCTAGGAATCAGAATTTAAGGAGCCCTCAAAGTGATGATTCTATTGTTTGTTCAAATTTGAGAACTGCTGTTATAGTGTAAGGAGTTTGAAGGAGCCACAAAAACTATTTAAATTGTTCTGAATGTGGTAGGTGCCCTAACCTCTCTTGGCCTTTTCATCCCCATGAGCAAGCTTAGGATGCACCTTTCCCTCAGGGTTCCCTGAGGATGAGGTAGGTCTATTCAGGCACACACATACCACCAGGCACAGCACCTGATGAGTGGATGACCCAGGGCAAGCACTGTTTTCTCTTTTCCCAACTCACCCAAATACTAAAATTGAGGCATGTAAGTATAACCCAAAGTAATGCTCTATATCCAAGAGAGATGTAGCTGAAATGTTTCCCCCAAGAGATCCTCACTATATTCATTCCTCCCATCTGCATTATTTGCATATTCCTGACTTTGAGTATATGGAATTTTAAAATCAAGCAATTATCAGAGTTGAAAAATATTTAGGCTAAACAATACTGGTGACAAATAAATTTTCAAGCAGCATATTTTTTCTTTTGATTTAAAGAGTTCCTTTGGGAGCATTCATTTATAAATTACCTAATTTAAAGGGGAAAAAATCTCTGAAATATCAGCTTCAAATAATACCAAATTGTAAAGGGTATCATTTCATTTTCTTCTATATCCAAAATTAGAGAAAAATCTTTAGTTTCCTTCCAGTGTCCTACAAAATCACAGTTTAAACCCATTCGTTTTTATTCCCACTCTTCTTTCCTCATTTATTGAAACTGCTCAAGAACTTCGAATACCTATCACAAGACAATCAATGCAGATCTACAAAGAAAAAAAATATGCACAAAAAATGATCTCTTTGAAATGTGCAGAGGGGAGTTACAGAAGTGTGTTGTTTCCACAGGTTTCTTCTTTTTAATGCTTATCTAGAGAATACTTTTGTATAGAATGCAGAAGTCTATTCTGCATACACACAAGCATGTGTCTTCTTTCTACATAACAATTAAAATAAACTTAAAAATAGAGACTCCCAAATATCAAATTTGCCATTATTTGGGAAGGAATTAAATGCTTTGCAAATAGTTAGAATAAGCCAGTTAATTTAGGGGATAATTTTGGGTATTGGTATATCTTAGCTTACTTAAGGCAACAACCTATTTTCAAGTAAGCTCAGCACCACCACATCCTGGAATTGAAATGATTTATAAACCACTGGTAAACTAATTCTAAGTCCTTCTCTATTCTTCAGAACAGGTTCCCAAAGGGCTTCCATTAAGTGAAATCTTGCTCACCTGCTTCCTGTTATCACACATTCCTATATAGAGCTTGAATTCTACATTATTGAAAGCATTATTTTATGGCATGTTGTCACTAATTTATATAATTATCCCTTGGTCTTAATATGTATGAGTTTAAGGTATTTTTGAAGCAAAGTGGATTTGTCTAATTATTTGAGATTGAAAGAAAGCAAAATTTCTAAACCTGGAGTTTGGGATCTAATGGTGGTGAATGGCCTAATATATTCACTCACAGCACTACACACTGTCAAAGAATAAACCAAAGACCACCAAAAGTGTAAAAGAAAGAGAAGGAGGAGGAGGGGAAGGAGTTGTTGTTGAGTCTATTAACCTGCCAGGCAAGAGAACTTACAACGCAGAAGACATTCACGGAATGGTGAGGAGGAAGAAGGCAGAGAAGTCGGGGTTTTTTAAATACTAGACAGGTGGGGTGGATCAATTCATTAGGCTAATTAAGGATTGCAAACTACAACTCTGAGTGAGTTAGGAACAGAATGAGTCTGCAAGTCTGTGCATAATTAAAATGGTTCACCTGGTCCTTCCATAGAGAAAGAGTCTTCAGTTATATTCAATGAGAGCAGCATATCAGATTTACTTATAGTTAAAGGTTCTTTAATATCTTCAGTTATGATGAAACACAGCATTCACACACACACACACACACACACACACACACAAACATGCACACACATACAAGCATGCATATTTGCATAACACTGACAATGTTTCAGTAATTTGTAGGTGTGTTGTAATTTGTAGGTAACATAGCATGCTGGCTTAGACCTGGGCTCTGAAGGCAGAGTGCCTAGGCATGAACCCTAACTCCATGACTTAGCTATTTGATGTTGGGCAGATAATGTAATCTCTCTGCACTTTAGACTCTTCCATGAAATAAGGATAATAACAGTACTTCCTTCATATGGTGTTTGCAAGGATTATAGTCATTAATACATTAGCCCATATTTATTGCTATATGAATGCTAGACATTATTAGAAGTAGCTTTCCAATGGGACCACGGAAGGTTATTTACAAATAAACCTTGCTATTTTTCTATGCCCCCAGGAGAAATTAACATTCTAGGTGGGAAAGTGATACAGACAGTCATTCAACCACTTGCATTTGTGGAATACCTGCCAAGTAGCATGGCTCAGCCATACTCATAGCCTAAAGGGACATACAGACGCACAGGTAATTAAGTGTTTGTATTGGGAGGAGAATAAATAGACTAAATGAGACACAGAAATGATTTATATCACGAAGGAATTGAGACTGTAGAGGTTCTTCAGGGATCAGAGAAGTTGAGCTCAGATAAAATTAACAGACAAACAAAAAGTTTAAAAAATACTATACTCAGAGAGTTATAATTCCTTTTAGTTATAATTCCTTTAGGTTCCATTTTTGAGAACCTTATTTTTTTTTTGCTAGAAATTGCATATATATGCATTTCTGCTGTACTATCAACTGTATTTCCCTGAAAAATCTTACATCCCACACGTGAAAAAATAACAGGATTTATGGGAAAAACAGGATTGGAACAAGCCAATCAAAACCTGTGAAACTTTAGAACTAAAACTTTAACACACACATAAAAATGTTTAAAAAATAGTAGCACAATTAAATCTGTGCCATGATTAGAACCTACTGTCGTTTACAAGCCCTATACCTTTGGGCTGTGTTTCTTCTGAGAGATGTAGGTCTTTGAAGATGTTTGCTTCTCAGAAACCGGTTTCATCAAACTTAAAACAATAGCACCCCAAACTTAATCCAACAGTACCCTTCTACATCCATCATTTTTTTTTTTTAAACTGAAGGGAAAATGTTTTTGGAACATTTTCATTTGCATTTGCAGTCTCTCTTAATATTGTAACATAAAGAAAAGTTAGCAGTTCTCCAAGTCTCTCTCTAAATCAACCACCATTTTTTTCCTCTAAAAAAAGGCATGTCAGCAAAGTTTTTACCATTTTTCTTAAGATCTTTATATATTGTTAATTTTCTTCTTTAATTGTGAGAAAGCTTACATCTGATCATTTCAAAACATTAACATGCTGGGTAAACTCACATATGAATCAACACAACTTCCCATTATTCTGACATCATTTCCCTATTTACCAGTCACATTACAAAACACACTTTGCTTCAGAACAAACCCTATGACCAGGCACGGTTCCAAATTTCAAAGAATTCAGTTTAGTAGGGAAGGCAGTCACATAAACTCAAATTGTACTACGTTGAATTACTGCTTTATTAGAGAGATAAATTTAAAAAGAAATCATGATAGACAGTGATTAACTTTCTGTAGGTAATTTGTTTCTCAGGATGAAGAATAAACACCCAAAGATTAGAAATAAAGTTTCTAGGGAGAGAACGGTGGGGCATTTCAAGAAGAGGCGACTGGAAGTGCAAAGATGCAAAATCACTCCTTAGAGGACATGTGGGAAAAAACCACGTAGAGGCTCTGCCTCTCGCTTTTCAACTATTATTTGATGTTTTATTCTTGAATCCTGTGGTTTGAATAATCACTGAGAAAATCTAGGCCAGGCTTTATTTAATCAAACTCAGCTTCTTCGTTTCCCTGTTTGGATGCCCTGTGAAGTTGATGCTCTTGCAGAAAGGAGATAAGCTGGGATCTAGCAAACCGTCTGCAAAGCTGGATTTGGCTACTGTCCTATGTAATGAATTTCAACAATTTACTACAAAGAGTAGGTACCAGAAGTCCATGTAAGGAAGAAAATATCTTTGGGAAAATAGCACCATTGGGGTAGAAGATATGCAAACCTGTGGGTATGTGGGTAGGCAGAAACCAAGACCCTAACATAACCCTTCCATTTGATTCTTAAAACAATACAAGTTCTTGATTTGTAGTTCTTTCGGAGGGAGGATCAATAAAAAAAAAAGTTCCACATTTGTGTGTGGTGGGGTAGAGAACAAAAATTCTCATTCCCATCTAATAGGAGCACAGATAACAGAGAATATTTAAGAAGAAATTTGGACTTCAAAAACAAAAACAAAAAATGATGGTGCAGATGTTGGAATCAATCTTATCTAAATTTTAAGGACCCAGAAAATTAGGACACTCCAGCTAGCATGATGATCTTTGATCTTTGTTTGCTTAAATTTTAGTATACTACATGTTGTTCTCCCTACTGACAGCAATTTTATGTCTTTTGCACACAAAAGACATTGGCCCTTGAATGTGTTTCTTAGGTGAACATTTGCCCAGAAGGGACTAAGAAGAGTAATTTTATTTTTAGCAGGCACTCCCAAAAGAAGGCTTTTTGCCTTCAGGCAATGGTGACAAAGAAAGAAAGCATACAGCTAATCAGCTTTATATCCCATTCTTCCTTAAAGGGAAGGTAATGAAAGACAAGTTTATGGCTTTTTCATCTTGTATATTCAGCATGTAGCCTGTTGCCTAATTCATAGTAGGCACTCAAATCCTTGATGATAGGAAAGACAAAAAAGAAGGAATGAGGAAGGTAGGGAAGAGAAGGAGAGAGAGAGATGAAAAAGAGAGATTAGAAAATAAGTCTATTATGAAATTCCAAGAAAATTATGAGGACCGAACCTACAGAGTTATTTGGGAGTCATTTCTGGCTTTACTGATAAGCTAAACTTGCCTCCTCCTCCACCTACCTCTAAATATTTAGGAAGACTTTACTATTTGGCAGTGTCAGTCAACTCAAGAAACCAGAATGATATTTTTTTTTCTTTCTTTCTTTTTAAAAGAGAATACAGTATTCATATGGAAAACAGGATTAAGGAATGGAAAAGTCTGAAACCAGTGATATAATTTTCTCAACAATTGAGATCTAGTTTAAAGAATGAGATAACAAGTCAAGATTGTGATAAAATCCTAAGCCCCCTGCCAACTGAATGGACCCCCTCTTGGCCAAGGAAACCCCAGAAAAACTTTAAAACTGAGTTCCTGGCCATGAAGGGAAGGGAGGTGAGACTGGCCTAGGACAATAAGATACTAAATTATTAACAGGACCTAAAGCCATGAAGAGCAAAGGTCATGTCACCTGCAGGTCATCAATTTGCTTAAAAGATCCTCTAAGTAGTATACTGTGGCTTGTCTCTAATTAACAGACATCCTTATTGTAACTTAAAATGTTCCAAGCCTGTAGATAAGATTTTACTTCTTGAACCAATTACAAATCAAAGAATCTTTGAACCCACCTGTAACCTGTAAGCCCTCACTTTGAGATGTCCCACATTTTTTGGCCAAACCAATGTATACCTTCCACGTATAGATTTATGATTTTACCTGCAATTCCTCTCTCTCTAAAATGTATAAAACCAAACTGTAATCCAACTGCAGTGGGACCACTTGCTCAAGACTTATTGGATGTGGCTTCCCGGGCCATGGTCACACATGTTCAGCTCAGAATAAACCTCTTTAAATTATTTTAGAGTTTGAGTGTTCTTTTTTTTTTCCATTAACAAGATTGTAGCAGATGCCATATGCTTGGATCAGCTGTTTAACTCACAATGGTTCACCTTTCCCTGGAAACATACAAAGAGGGAAGAGACCTGAAAGGGCCTTTTCTATGTAATGTGACCGTGCATATCTACCTTCTGGCCAAAGATAAACAAGCAGATTCTATCTCTCAAGAAAGTGAAATCTAGGATGGAAAAATTGGAAGAATTTAAGTTTTTGGAGCTGAGTCCCACTAATTGTTGTGTTCTAAGCATGGAGGCCTCCTCAGAAGTTCTAGTACCTGCTCTTTCAGAAGCCAGGTTCCCCAACTTCTTCAGTTATCTGACAGAGCCCAGTGGCCCTTCAAATTTTTTTTTTTTTTTTTTTTTTGAGACAGTGTCTCACTCTGTTGCCTGGCTAGAGTGCCGTGGAGTCATCCTAGCTCACAGCAACCTCAAACTCCTGGGCTCAAGCAATCCTCCTGCCTCAGCCTCCCGAGTAGCTGGGACTACAGGCATGTGCCACCATGCCCGGCTAATTTTTTATATATATATTTTTCAGTTGTCCAGCTAATTTCTTTCTATTTTTTTAGTAGAGATGGGGTCTCACTCTTGCTCAGGCTGGTCTCAAACTCCTGAGTTCAAAAGATCCGCCCGCCTAGGCCTCCCAGAGTACTAGGATTACAGGCGTGAGCCACCATGCCCAGGCTGCCCTTCAGATTTTTAATGCATTGCTTTGTTTATATTTATTTATGCCCAAGTCATGATTAAATGTGTTTGCTTATAAACAAAATAATTAGTTAACTATTTCAATGTGACTATATAACTCATTAAAAACTATCATCTTGCAAGTGTTTGCATTCATCCCACTACATGCTCAACAGCCTAATAGTTTAGCCAAACTCTTGCCACTTAAAATGTGAAAAGCCACCCAAGGGCATAGGGTAGACTGAAATATGTCAATGCTGTGAGTTACATTTTATTTTAATCCACTTTAGAAATATTTTTATAAGGAAAATTAAGAATCGTGTAAAGGCAAAAGAGATTACTTGATATCCTTCGAATAGACTGCTAGAGCCTCCAGTATTATTTGATCCTACAGGGATATGCATCTTTGTCTATTACCAGGTTATTTTACAATGCTGTAGAGCTAAGGTTACCTTGTAAAAAATTGATAGTAATGAAAATAATTCTTGTCCATAGACAGGTAAATAAATTCAGTCTGGTAGAGGTTTAATTGATTTCTCTCTTCTGCTATGGAAGCCAGTTTTTCAAACCATTTGTAAATTTATTTCAATATTCCTTTACTCCATATAAATTTGTGCTCCTTTGATTTCTCCTTTAAACTCCTTGTAACAACTTTCCTGCTTGTCTAACTAATAAATAAATAATAAAATTCTTGACATATTCATTTTATATCTGTACAAGGGTCACAATTTTACCATTTAAAAAAGTCCTTTAATATGTTGCAAAATAAAACACAAATACTGAAAACCACAAAATACATGGTTTATAACTTTTTCTAAGGCAGACGTCCTTGTATCCATTGCCAGACAAAAAAATAGGAATTTCCCCCCCTGACCCATCAGCTCCATTCATATGCCCCCTCCCAATCATAACTTTCTTTCCTCCCACATTCAATAAGTAACCATTATCCTGATTGCATTGTAATTCTTTTCTTTTATATTTTTTAAAGTTTTATCATCTAAATGTGCATCCCTGGATATGATGGTTCTTCCATTTGTATTGCTTTGACAGTCTTTGTAAATCCCTTTTAATCCATTCATGCCCACCACCCCTTCCTTTACAATTTATCTGTTGAAGAACTCAGGCCTCTTGATGTGAAGAATTGTTTAGATCTGGTTATAGCTGATTGGATCACGAGTTACCCTTTTAATTTTTTGCAAAAGTTTCGTGCAGGCCCATGTCATGATTTCATCCAGGTTAGGCAGTCTAGAGGGCCACAGAGCACAAACGGCGCCATCCATTTGGTGTGTGATACGTCCCAGAATCCATGAAGTGGCTTTTAGAGGCCAGGGACAGGAACTGTGGACCAAGTTATGCGTGGGTGTGAGGTGGAGGAGAGGGAAGGACAGAGAAAAGCTTGTGCTAGCACAGGTCTCCTTGGGTTTCTGGATTATAGAATACCATATCTCAGGGGAGTGGTAATAATAACGGAAATGTAAAAAGGATGAGGAGGTAATATGAGCAGATGTGGAAAAGCAAGGTGAAAGATAAGTGAAAGAACATCGCCGAACATATTGTCAAGGTAAAAAAGGTTTACTGAAGTATAACATATAGAAAAGTGTGCATATCATAAATACATAATTTGATAACATTTCACAAACTAAATATACCACGTAACCAATATCCTAATTAAAAAACAAGGCAGAGCTTCCTTCTTGCCTCCTTCCATTATTACCTCCCCTGAACATAACTTCTAATATTATAGATTAGTTCTCTCTATTTCTGTACTTTGAATAAATGAAATCACAGAATATGTAGTCTTTTGGAGACTGGCTTCTTTCACTCAACAGTTTGCATGACATTTATCCATGTTTCTGCCTAGAGTTGTAAATCATTGATTTGCATTGTCATATGATATTTGATTGTGTGGGAATTTGGACAGCTTCCAATTTGGGGTTACTATGCATAATACTTGTATGAACATTCCAGAGCATGTCTTTTGTGAACACTTGCATGCATTTCTGTTGGGTATGTGCCTATGAATGGATTTTCTGGGTCATGACATGTTATATCTGGCTTCAATATATATTGACAAAGAGTTTTCCACATGCTTGGGAAAATCAATCTATGTTCCCATCAGCAGTGATTGAAAGTTCCCATTGCTCTACATTTTTTTCAATACATGGTATTTTCTGTCTTTTTATTTTAGCTATTCTGGTAGTTATTGAAGGGGATCAGAATATGCCACCCCAAATTATGCCACAATGGCATAAGGATTATTTTGAGCTGAAGACAAATGAGAAACAGCAGAAACAGGAGTACTCTCTGCCCTTCCCCTTTGTGCTTAAAAATAGAGAATAAATTTTCTTTTGTAAGGGTGTCCCTCCTCCCTCTCATGGCTGCCTTAAACCCCTCAGAAGAAAACACTATCAACTTTATTTCACAGATACCAGAACCAAAGTCAGGAGCTTCTCAAAAGAACCTACAAATGTTTCCCACGTATAAGTTACTTCCCCAAATCGGCCAGCCTAGTAAATTGCTTGCCAAATTTTGACCAAGCTATATGTCACTTATCATCGGAGAAGGAAAGTTGGCACCAAGATGAGTCTGCATAAAGAAACCTTAACTAAAATAACCCTTATCTTCCATTACTTTGCTCTTTATATATTTGCTTTCCCACAACCATGGCCCCTAGAAACCCAAAGCCCCTTTTCTTTGTTTACTCACTCCTCCACAGTTTATCACCCATCATTAAAATGATTACAAGCTCTCAAATCTTACCACATTTTGGGGTTTTCTTTTTTTTTTCTGTGAAGTTCCCATGTGCATATGAAATACACCTTTTCTCCTGTTACTCTTTTTCAATTTAATTCATAGGTCCCAGCCACTGAACATAGGCGGGGAGAGGAAAAGTTTTTCTTTCCCTTACACTACGGATTGTCATCTCATTGTAGTTTTTATTTGCATTTTTCTGTTGACTAGTAAATTTAAGTACCTCTTCATGGATTTATTATCCACTGGGATATTTTCTTTTGTGAAGTGTCTGTTCAAGTCTTTGGCCCATTTTTAGATTTGGGTTGTCTCTTTCTCATTGATTTGGGGAAGTTCTTTATATATTCTGGATATGAGTCATTTTTCATATATACACGTACTTCCATTAAATTCTCTCACTCTTGTGGGTTTTTAATGCAAATTTTTAATTTAAACTAGACTAGAATCTATTAATGCCTGAAAACAATATTGTTCTTATTGTTAGAAGCAGTAAAAAATTAGAGACTTTCTCATCAAGAGACAGAAGGAGATATACAAAAATATGTCAGAAGACAGCAATGTGAGAAAAATAAATGTATTTATTGTTAGTATCCTCATCAGTTTCGATTAACTAGTCACATATGCATGGCCTCATTAAGCCTCTCAGAAGAAAAATACCATCAACCTCATTTGAAAGACACCAGGACCAAAGTTAGGAGATTCTCAAAAGTACCTACAAATGTACCCCATGTATAGGTAACTTTCCCAGATCAGCCAACCTAGTAAATTGCTTGCTAAATTTTGAACCAGGGCATATATCACCCAAAGTCTAATGCTGCCATCCACATCCAACATTTAACTGCCTTGCCTGGCTTCTTATGCATGGTTGTAAAAAACACGACTGATGCCTTGGCCTACTACATTGGAAAGTTGTGAATGCTTAGGCTAATTTATGACTTTTCCATGACAGTGCTGAAAAGCATTATTTTCCCACAGTATTTCCAAAGAAACAGCTGTCCAGTGATCTTCATGTGACCTTCTTAGCAACTAGCTCACTACCAGGGTTTTGATAAGTGCTTGCTGGATGAACAAATACAGGAATGAATGAATGCCTGCATGCAAAGAGAAAACCTGAATTTTAATGTTGACTTTCTGCTAAAGATACCAGAAGTGATAAAATAGGCTTCTCAGTGTCCTCAGGTATTGGGAAAATAATTCAGGCTTCAGATGTCCAAGAAGATGACACCAGGTGAATTATTTTAAGCCATCACTTCTGAGACTAACCTCTGTGCTGACAAAAATAGTCGTGTGAAACAGCTGCAGCAATAAAATGCACCAGGGGTACCGCCATGCATGATGCCAGCAAACAGAGCAAGAATGTTAAGAGCTGGGAGGGGATACAGCAGGAAGCTAGCTTTAGTTCTCTTCAGCAAAGGAAGGAAAGGGAAACTCTAGCAAAATGGGCCTTGCAAGGAACAGACACACCTGATTTAGCTCATCCCAACAAATGTCACATGTATATATTTTGAGGTACATGTGCTAGAGCTTTTCCTTAGAACAATTACACAACCAGTAACCCCATACATCAAATTCTAATCAAACTGCCCACAGCACTATTGTGTTGCTGGAGTCCCGGCCTGTCTAGAGCAATAGCTGCTATCACGGGCTAAGCAAGCTGCAAGTAAAACAGCCATTGAAAACTAAGGAGGCCATGAAAAAATTGGGGACATCCCTGGGGTGGAGGATCAGGGCACTTTGGTTGCATTCCAATTTTGACCATTTACTTGCTCTGTCACTAAAAAAAAAGTCACAAATTTACTCTACATCTCAGTTTTGTCAGCCATAAAATGGGGATGATAATACCTTGCTACTACTTATCTCACAAATCAAGTAAAAATATCTAATGCTAATAAAATCTATGGATAATAGGTCTATAATTCCTCAACAGTATTCCAAAATTTAATAACCTATAATAACTTAAAAATTTTTCATAAATAATTTTGGCAGCAAAACTTCATCTGATGTGACCATATTTGGAGGTATTAATAAAACCTGACCTGAACAGATTTGAAGCTTTTTATTTAGTCCTATCTGCTGAATATTCATAATATTCACTGCAGAAAGACTAATGTGTTTGGGTAAGGATGCTGTTCAAGACCCCTTTAGGGATACATGGGATATATGCTAGTTTAAATCTCTAAAAATCTAAAAACTTATGAATTTTAAAGCATATTTGGTCAATAGGACTATGTGTTTTCATTAAAACAATATATAAATAATACATAATATATACAATATATAATATATAGAATAAAACCAAATGCCTAGATTTCTTTTTATTACTATTCAAACTGGTCAACCTTCACCTTGAATTTTTCCTGCATAAGCATAAGCCTACAATTTTGGCCAACTAGGGGTATCCGGTACTCGCCTACTGCACAAAGAAGAACCAAAATAGTGAGTAGATGATTACACTTTGAATAGATCACCTAAAAGAGAAAGTTGGAATCCATCACAGAAGAGTCAGGAAACACCTAAGTCAAGGAAGGAGAGGGAAATGGTGCAGCCTGCTCAGCTGTAACTGGCTGAGAGCCCAGGACAGGCTCTCCAATACAGGAAAAGTGTAAGTGAGAGACCACCAGCAGTCCACATTACTGCCATGAACTCTACAATCCCAGCCACAGGAGATCCTCTTGACCCATGTGGGCCCTGAGACTAACATAGGGGGTTGCCTGGAGACTACATGATGGCATTGCTCCAGAGAGGAACCTCACACTGGGTTCCACATACCCCTCGAGTCCTAAGCAGCTACATCGAGGTGCCATTTAGGGAGCCCAGTCCCCAGCAAACTGCACTCTGTCCTAGGGCCAAACAGTCCCTGTATCTCCACATCTCTGAAATGCCATTGATATCTCCCACATGCAGTCAGGTGCTGCTATTGGCTGCTGCTATCAGGGTTGAAACATGAGCCATTGGCAGTGACCCACTATTTTCAGTAGCAGTGCTGCCATGTATTTGAAAGTGCCCTGAGAATGGGCTAACCCCAGCTGCAACCACCAACTGGGGCCAAAGCCTGCACTACCCAGTTGCCTATTTACAGCTACTGTCACTGAAAGCAACCCTGTCCTCCCCAGAAGCAGGGCCATGGCACAGCTACTGCAACCCCCACTTGAGCATTCCACCAAAAACCTGCAGATGACTCCATGATCCCTTCTTATCACCATTAGTATGCATCACCAGGGGGCCTGAAGACTGGCCTGCCCGGCCTGTTGCAGCCACTGCCAACACCAATGTGGACTGCTTGGAATCCAGAGAATTATCCTACCACTGATACTGCCATCATCCACACCACACCTGCTGCCTAGGGGCCTGAGGACCAGCCCACCCTCATGGCCCACCACTGCCACTACCAGCCCTCAACCAACCCACGTGGAGGCCCAAGAAATAGCCGGCTTGGACCTGCTAACACTGGTGCCAGCATATATTGCCCTGGGGCCCAAGGACAGGCATGCTAAGCCCACTACTGCCAGTACTGGGGACTGAGGACTGGCCCACTTAACATCCTCATCCCCAGCACAACTTTATCATGGCCTCCACTAACAATTGCATCCTAAGCCAATGAGGAAATTAGAGACATGACTGACACTGTTTACAACCAAAAAAAGCATATGGGGACTACACTACTGCACACACCCAGAATCAAACCCAAAGTGTCCTACCCAACCAACATCCTAGATATATCTTCATGGAAAAGAGTCCTACCCTACAAAAACAAATTTTAAAAATTGGAAGAAGGGACTGTTATACCTGATGCACAGATATCAATGTAAGGACACAAGAAACATGGGGGGAAATAACACAAACAAACAAGGAAATGTGATACCTTCAAAAAATACAATCATTCTCCAGCAACAAATTCCAATGAAAAAGAAATGTATGAAATCCCAGAAAAAGAATTCGAAATAATGATATTAAAACAGCTCAGTGAGGTACAAGAGCACTCAGATAAACAATATAGAGAAATAAAAAACAATCCAGGCTATAAATGAGATATTTACCAAAGACATAGATATGATAAAAAAGAACCAAACGAATTCTGGAACTGAAGAATTCATTGAATGAAATATAAAATACATTCGAAAACCTCAATGATTAACTAGATCAAGAAGAAAGAATTTCAGAATTCAAAGACAGGTCTTTTGAAATAAGTAAGTCAGACAAAAATAAAGGAAAAAAAAAAAGAAAGAAAGAAAGAATGAACAAAGCTTACATGACATATGCGACACCAAAACTGACAAAATATTCTAATGTGTGGTGTTCCAGAAAATGAAAAGAAAACAAAAGGAATAGAAAACAAAAGGAATAGATACGATCAAGATGGCCGACTAGACACAGGTAGTATGTGACTCCTCTACAAAGATGAATCATAATAGTAAATGGATTCTCACATTTTGAATAGATCATCAGTAGAAAATGCTAGTATTCATCAGGAAAGTGAAAGAAAGCATCAAAAGTGGGGAAGGAGAGGGCTCAGGGCAGCTTTCCCTGCCAGGGAAAGGCTAAGAGCTGGGAAAAGCTCCTGGACACAGGAAAACACTAAGAGAGAAATCCCTAATGCTCTGCTTGCTGAGACAAGATTTTATGACCTTGGCTACAAAAGAACCCCCCTACCCATGCAGGTCTTAAGTTTAACTTAGGGAGCCTGAGTTTCTGGCTCCAGAAAGGGAACTCACTCAGATCCCACAGGCATCTGAGCCTACAGCAGCTTGAGCTGGGCACCTTCCTGAGAGCCCAGATATAGGAGAACTACAAGCACACCTGCAGCCACTGTGCAACTCAGAGGAGGGACAGAGGAGTCAAGGTGCTCCCACACACCCCCAGGAAGGTCCCCACTACCCTGCTGCAGACTGCTATTGAGAGTGATATGCGAGTGGACAGCATTTTCCACAGTTTCTTGCCCACACTGCTTGCCTAGGTGGGGTCCCAGACTTTCTGATCATATGGCCAAGGTTCCATTTTCAGAGTTTAACACTGGATTGTGCCCTGCCCTTGGGCTGAGTTTGGGCTGATGTGCTACAGCCACCACTCAGCTAGGGAAGGACAGGGAAACCAGAATTTCCAACACATGTCTAGGACTATACTCACCACTCTACAACAGGCTTCTGTGAGACATCTTGAGCAAACTGCACTCTCCACATTTTTCCTGCCAATGCAGCCTGCCTGAGAAGGGCCCCATGCTCTCTGGTCACAGGCCAAAGGCACCATTATGGGAGTTTAAACCTGAGCAATGCACCATCTCAGTTTGAGTTCAGGCTGACATATCTGTAGCTGCCACCCAGCTGAGAAGGGACAGGAGAAATCAAGCTCTCCTACATACATGTAGAAAAATTCTCACTCACCTGCTATATAGGCTGCCATGAGACCAAGACACAAGCAAATAGCATTCCTCCAAGCAACTTGCCCACACTGTATGCTTAGAAGGGCCTAACCTCTCTGGTCACAGGTTCGAGGCACTATTTGGGTAGTTTAAAGCTGGGCAGTGCCCCACCCTCATATTGAGTTCAAGCTCATACAATTGCAGCCTTGCCCAGCTGAGGAGGGACAAGGGAGCCCAAGCTCTCTTACACACAACTAGGGCAGCTCCCACCACTTTGCTATGGGCAGTAGTGAGACTGAGACACAGGCAGACCATACTCCTCACAGTAACTTGCCCATGCCACTCACTTAAAAGGGGCTCCACTCTCTTTGATTACAAGCCCACAGCTGGTGCCATTCTGACTTTTTAATGCAGGACCA
>RJWJ010019847.1:0-29736 GCA_004363605.1 Indri indri | reverse complement strand
AAAAAAAAAAAAAAAAAAAACCACAATGAGATATCACCTAACCCCAGTGAGAGTGGCCTCTATCAAAAAATCCCAAAACAACAAATGCTGGTGAGGATATGGAGAGACAGGAACACTCTTACACTGCTGGTGGGACTGCAAATTAGTGCAACCTCTGTAGAAAATAATTTGGAGATACCTCAGAGAGCTAAAAATAGAAATACCATTCGATCCAGCAATAGCACTATTAGGCATCTACCCAAAAGAGCATAAAACATTCTATGATAAAGACATCTGCACCCGAATGTTAATGGCAGCTCAATTCACTATTGCAAGGATGTGGAAACAACCCAAGTGCCTGTCAATCCATGAGCGGATTATTAAAATTTGCCATATGTATACAATGGAATATTATTCAATCATAAGAAACGACAGTGATCTAGAACCTCTTATACTTTCCTGGATAAAACTTAAGCCCATTATCCAAAGTGAGGCACCACAAGATCGGAAGAATGGGCTCCACTTGTACTAGCCATCAAATTGGTACTAACTGATGAACACTAGGGTGCTCACATGGCGGTAATACTCTTCAGGAATTAAGGGGATGGGAGGATAAACCCGCAACTAAAGGACATGGGGAGCATTGTAGGGGGGAACGGCATGCCTCTAACCCTGGCTTGGGTGAGGCAAAGACATAAAGTGTAACCATAATGTTTGTACCCTCATAATACACTGAAATATAAAAAGAAAGAAATAAAAAAAATTAAAAATTCAACATGAAGTAGTTTTTTTTTTTTTTGCTGGAAAAACTTCATCATTTCTTCATAATAAAAACTCTCAACAAATTAGGTATAAAAGGAACACACCTCAACACAATAAAGGCCAAATATGACAAACGAATAGATCACACATAACATCATACTGAATGAGGAGAAGCTGAAAGCCTTTCCTCTAAGAACTGAAACAAGAAAGGATACCCACATTTACCACTTTTTTTCAACATAGTACTGGAAATCCTATCCAGAGCAATTAGACAAGAGAAAGAAATAAAGGCTATCTAGATTGGAAAAGGGAAAGTCAGATTGTCCCTTTTTGCAGACAATATGATCTTATATATAGAAAAACCTACAGAATCCACCAAAAAACTCATAGAACTGGCAAACAAGTTCAATAAAGTTGCATATTACAAAAAACAACATGCAAAAATCAGTAGTGTTTCTATACGCCAATAACTAACTAGCTTAAAAAGAAATCAAGAAAGCAATTTCATTTATAAAAGCTACAAACAAAAATTAAAATATCTATGAAAGAATTTTTTGGGTTTTTTTGAGACACAGTCTCACTCTGTTGCCCGGGCTAGAGTGAGTGCTGTGGCGTCAGCCTAGCTCACAGCAACCTCAAACTCCTGGGCTCAAGCAATCCTACTGCCTCAGCCTCCCGAGTAGCTGGGACTACAGACATGTGCCACCATGCCCGGCTAATTTTTTCTATATAGACTTTTAGTTGTCCAAATAATTTCTTTCTATTTTTAGTAGAGATGGGGTCTCGCTCTTGCTCAGGCTGATCTTGAACTCCTGACCTTGAGCGATCCACCCACCTCAGCCTCCCAGAGTGCTAGGATTACAGGCGTGAGCCACTGTGCCCAGCCTCTATGAAAGAATTTAAAGGTCAGGATAAAAAAATTTCTAAAAATGAAAACTACAAATCACTGATGAAAGAAATTGAAAAGGACACACAAAAATGGAAAGACATCCCCTGCTCATGGATCGAAAAAAATTAACATTGTTAAAATGACCATACTACCCAAAATTATCTACAGATTCAGTGCAATCTGTATCAAAATACTAATGACATATTTCACATAAATAGAAAAAAATAATTAAATTTGTATGTAGCTACAAGAGACTCCCACAGCCAAAGCTATACTGAGCAAAAAGAACAAAGCTGGAGGCGTGACATTACCTGTCTTGAAAATACATTATAAAGTGATGGTAACCAAAATACTATGGTATTGGTATGAAAATAGATACATAGACCATTGGAATAGAATAGAAAACCCAGAAATAAGTCCACAGTTTTATAGCCAACCGATTTTTTACAAAGGTACCAAGAATATGCATTGGGGATTAGACACCTTTTTAAATAAATAGTGCTAGGAAAACTGGATATTCATATGCAGAAAAATGAAACTAGATTCCTATCTCTCATCATATACATAAATAAACTCAAAGTAAGTTAAATGTTTAAATGAAAAATCCAAAACTATAAAACCACTAAAAATTTGGGAAAATGCTTCTGGATGTTGGCTTAGAAAAAGAATTTTTTAGGTAAGACCTCAAAAGCACAGGCAATGAAAGCAAAAATAGACCAATGGGATTATAGCACGTCAAAAAGCTTCTGTACAGCAAAGGAAACAATCAACAAAGTGAAGATACAGTCTACAGAATTGGAGAAAATATTTTAATCTGCTTATTCAACAAAGGATTAATAACTAGAACATATAAGTAACTCAAAAAATTCAACAGCAAAAATCTAGATAATCAAATTTAAAAATGAACAAAAGACCTGAGTAGACATTTCTCAAAAGAAGACATACAAATGACCAACAGGTATATGAAAAAATGCTCAATGTCACTAATCCTCAGGGAAATGCACATAAAAACTACGGCAATATCATCTCACCCAAGTTAGAAAAGCTATCATCAAAAAGAAAAAAAATAATAAATGCTGATGAAGATATGAAGAAAAAGGAAGTCTTATACACCATACGTGGGAACGTAAATTAGTATAGCCATTATGGAAAACAGTATGGAGGTTTCTTGAAGAACTCAAAATAAATCTACCATATTATGTAGCAATTTCACTACTAGATATTGTATTTATTCAAATGAAAGAAAATCAGTATGTCAAAGAGATATATGCAACCCCATGTTTATTGCAGTTCTATTCACAATAGCCAAGATACAGAATCAACCTAAATGTCCATTAACAGATGAATGGATAAAGAAAATGTGGCATATATACACAATGAAATGCTATTAAGCAATGAAAAAGAATGAAATCTTGACATTTACAGCAACATGGATGAGCTTGGAGGACATTCTGTTAATTGAAATAAGTCAGACACAGAAAGATAAATACCATATGTTCTCAGTCACATGTGGGAGCTAAAGAAAAATGGAGACCGTAGAAGTTAAAGTAGAATTGTGGTTATTAAAGGCTGTGAAGGTTTGAAGGGAGTAGGGAATAGGGAGAGGTTGATTAATGGATAAAAAGTTACAGATAGATGAGCGGAATACGATCTAGGGTTCTGTAGCACTGTAGGGTGAACAGGGTTAACAATAATTTAGTGCATATTTTCACAAAGCTAAAGAAGAGGATTATGAATGTTCACAACTCAAATAAATAATAAATGTTTGAGGTGATTAATATGCTAATTACTTTAACTTGATCAATGAACATTGTATACATGTATTGAAATACCATTCTGTATCTCATAAATATATACAATAATTACATGTTAATTATAAATCAAAAATCTGGTTCTTTGAAAAAAAGTTGGTTAGGAGAAGAAAAAAAAGTCCTTCGAATCTGAGCTCAGCTTTTTTTTAAAACTTTTGTTATTCAGGTCTGATTCTTTCATCAATGGAAGACTTTCCTTCTTATCTTCTAACAGGTATTAACAGAGGCAGGAAAGGAAAAAATACCAATGAAATCAATTTAAATCCATCATAAAGGATGAAAGTTCCACTTCTGTTTTTTGTTTGTTTGTTTGTTTTGGGGGCTTTATTTTGGGAGGGAGCACCTTTTCTTGGGTGAACATAGATGACAGTTTTAAAAGTTTTACTTTCAGAATGATAAGAGATTTTGCTTTTGTGTTTTCCAGGGAGTTAGTGAACACTTCACCATTTCTTGGAAATTGTACATTTTAGTCACAGAGTACTTTAGTTTTGGAAAGAGTTCCGGGGATGGGGAGATAGAGGAGTGTATTGATTTAGTCAGCAGTAATGGACAGGCTAGAGAGGACTAGAAAAAATTCCAATTGTATAGATCTCCATCTGATTTAAAAGCCCCCACAATGTATACAGCTCTGGTGTCGCAGTTACTTCGTGTATCTCCCAGCAGAGGGTGGGTCTTAAGGAGATAAATCTGGGAACAGTTATATACGGTATTCAGTGAGCACCAGTGAAAGTAAGGCTCACATCACTAACCCACTCTTAGGCACACTCACTGGGCCCCAAGCTACACAGACACTTGAGTCAGTGAAAGCCAGCCTTAAATTTCACCAACTTGCTCTCCTGCCTGCAGAAGCCACAGCTGTGACTCTCCAAGGCTTGCCTTCCAGCAACAAGCTTTGGGGGCTTGTCCTTCCTAGGACACTGATCCTCTCTGAGCTTTCACCCACCTTGACACTTTCTAGGATTTTAGACACTTACCTGACACTTGTGGGGTATTTGCGTTGAGTATGGTACCCCACTCAAAGCTCCTGCATCCCTCCCTCTTAGGTGGGGCCAATCTAGGAGTTTGCATTGACACTCTCTAGAAATTTAGACACTCACCTGAGACTGGTGGCATATTTGTGATGAGCGTGGTACCCTACGCAAATCTGCTGCATTCCTCCCTCCTGAGTTGTACTTTCATGGGAGGAGTAGCAGGAGAAAAGAAAGCACTATTACTGCTGCTTTGAAGAGAGAGCCAGTGAATTCTGCTTTGTGATCTTATTTGGTCTCCCAGAAGAAGAGGCTTTGGCCAGTTTCCCAGCCAGGGTACTGAAAGTGCCACTGTGAGTAGCAAACATTCTTGCAAGGAATAAAGTAGTTTAGGCCTTGAGTGCTACATGGTTTTCCTTATGGGCTCATGTGAGCTTTAAAAATGAAGAGAATGTCTATCCAGGATAATGTAAGAGGTTCTAGATCACTATTGTTTTTTTGTAGTTGAGTAGAACTCCATAGTATACTTATACCTCATTTTTTTTTTTTTTTGAGACAGTGTCACTCTGTTGCCTCGGCTAGAGTGCCATGTCGTCAGCTCACAGCAACCTCAAAGTCCTGAGCTCAAGCAATCCTTCTGCCTCAGCCTCCCAAGTAGCTGGGACTACAGGCATGCGCCACCATGCGCGGCTAATTTTTTGTTTTTATTTTTACTTGTCCAGCTAATTTCTTTCTATTTTTTTTTAGTAGAGACGGGGTCTTGCTCTTGCTCAGGCTGGTCTCGAACTCCTGAGCTCAAATGATCCGCCTGTCTCTGCCTCCCAGAGTCCTAGGATTACAGGCATGAGCCACCATGTCCGGCCCATATACCTCATTTTACTAATCCACTCATGTATTGACGGGCGTTTGGGCCATTTCCACATCTTTGCAATTGTGAATTGTGCTGCCATAAACATTCAGGTGCAGATGTCTTTATTATAGAATGTCTTTTTTTCCTTTGGGTAGATGCCTAATAGTGCTATTGCTGGATCGAATGGTATTTCTATTTTTAGCTCTTTAAGCTATCTCCAAATTACTTTCCACAGGAGTTGTGCTAATTTGCAGTCCCACCAGCAGTGTAAGAGTGTCCTGTCTCTCCACATCCACACCAGCATTTGTTACTTTGGGATTTTTTGATAGAGGCCAATCTCACTGGAGTTAGGTGATATCTCATTGTGGTTTTGATTTGCATTTCCCTAATGATTAGAGATGTTGAGCACTTTTTTATATGTTTGCTGGCCATTATCCTGATTTCTTTTGAAAAGTTTCTGTTCATGTCCTTTGCCCATTTATTGATGGGGTTGTGTGATTTTTTTCTTGTTGATTTTCTTAAGTTCTATATAGATTCTTGTTATCAGCCCTTTATCGGATGTGTAGAAAGCAAATATTTTCTCCCATTCTGCAGAATGTCTATTTACTCTAATGATAGTTTCCTTGGCTGTGCAGAAGATTGAGCCCATCTTTCGAAGTGAGGTATCACAAGGATGGAAAAACATGCAGCACATGTACTAGCCATCAAACCGGTACTAACTGATCAACATTAAGGTGCTCGCATGGTAGTAATACTCATTGGGTACCGGTCAGGTAGGGGGGTGGGGGTAAAGTGGGTGAAGGGGTAAACCCATAGCTAATAGAAATGGGGCACACTGTATGGGGGAAGGACACGCTTGTAGCCATGACTTTAGTGAGGTAAACACATATCATGCAACCAAAATGTTTGTATCCCAGTAATATCCTGAATTAAAAAAAATAAAAATATAAGATACATATTGAAAATTACTGATTTTGTTAAAAAGACATACATTTATGGACTTTAATTTTAAATAAAACTCATAACCTAAAAAAAAAAATAATAAAATAAAGACAGTAAAAAAAGGGATAGAATGTGCTTGGATTTTTAAATTTTTTTTTTATTTCGGCATATTAAGGGAGTACAAATGTTTAGGTTACGTATATTGCCTTTGCCCCACCTGAGTCAGAGCTTCAAGTGTGTCCATCCTCCAGACGGTGCGCACCACACTCATTAGGTGTGTATGTACCCATCCCCTCCTCCCACCTCACACCTGCCCAACACCCGATGAATGTTATTACTATATGTGCACTTAAGTGTTGATCAGTTAATAAAATTGAATGGTTAGTACATGTGGTGCTTGTTTTTCCATTCTTGGGATACTTCACTTAGTAGGATGTGTTCCAGCTCTATCCAGGAGTATACAAGAGGTGCTATATCACCATTGTTTCTTAAAGCTGAATAGTAGTCCATGGTATACATATACCATATTTTGCAATGTGGAGATACCTTAAAGAGCTACAAGTAGAACTACCATTTGATCCAGCAATCCCATTACTGGGCATCTACCCCAAAGAAAAAAAGACATTGTACAAAAAAGACACCTGCACCCGAATGTTTATAGCAGCACAATTCACAATTGCAAAGATGTGGAAACAACCCAGGTGTCTCTTTACTTTTTGAAAAAGATACAGAATTTCATGATGCAATGTTAATATGTCACAGCAAAATGCATTGCTTTAATTATGATCAGAATTTTAAGGGAATTCTGACAGAAAATGCTTGTTTATCTATTGCTTCAACATATTATTCTTGAAATGTTACATGTCGTTTTGTTGGTTAAAATTTGGAGCCACATCCCAAACCTCGGTGACATATGTAAATGTGCATGGACACTTAGATTAATAATCTGTGTAAAAAGTAAATTTCCCTTTTAAGGTAGATACCTGCATTTGAGAAAAAAATACTGCATAGATTTTTGAGTAGATATCAATTAATGAATATAAAATAAATGGATCTGTTGATGAGATAAGGAAAACCTCTACGGTTCAGCATTTTGTCCCCTTTCAGGTTCATTTTGTTTCAAATATTATTAGCATTTGTTAATGTTCCTTGGAAGCCCAGAATAATCAGTTCTTCATTTCTACATGTAGATATAATCCAAACAAGGGAAAAGAGGGTATTAGTCAAACATTTAGAAGTGCACTATTGTAAATGAAGAATGAGACTTGAAATTGGTAATTTGTGGTTTCAAAGATTTACTGAAAGAAGGATTTGAACAATTGACCAAGTCAAGTTGTCATAGTTTCATCAGGCTGTCATAACAAAATTCCACAGATTGGGTGGTTTAAAGAATGGAAATTTACATTCTCACAGTTCTAGAGGCTAGAAATCCAAGATCAAGGCTCCAGCTAATTTGATTCGTAGTGAGGGCTCTCTTCCTGGATTGTAGGTAGTCTTTCCATCGTGCATAACTGGAGAGACAGAGCATATTCTCTGGTGTCTATTCTTATAAGGACATTAATCCTATTGGCAATGTAATGTAGCCTTAATAACCTTTTTAAAACCATATCTCCAAAAACAGTCATATTGGGGATTAGGGATTCAACATATAAATGTTTGAAAGGACACAATTCATTCTATTAGCATTCTTCCCCTGGCCTCCCAAAATTCATGTCCTCTCACATGCAAAATACATTCATTCACCTCAATAGCCGCAGGAGTCTTAACTTGTTCAAGTATCAACACTAAAGTCCAAAAAGTCTCAGCTAAATACCATCTAAATCAGATATAGGTGACACTCCAGGTGTAATTCACCCTGAGGCAAAATTTCTTTCCGACTGTGTACCTGTGAAACCAGACAAGTTATGTTCTTCCAAAATACAGTGGTGAGACAGGCATAGCACAGACATTTCCACTCCAAAAGGGAGAAGTACAAAGAAAGGAGAGGTGATAGATTCTGAGCAAGTCCAAAACCTAGGAAGACAAATTTGATTACATCTTAAGGCTCAAGAATAATCTTCTTTTGTCAATGTCCTACCTTCCACACCCAAGGGGACAATAGTCCTACCCCCTTGGCTCTGCCAGCCAGGAACCCCATCCCCTAAGGCTCCAGGTGGTTCCTCTCTGGGCCTTCACTGGTTGGTCTCACCTTTAAGGCTCTGTAGGGCAGTCAGGCCCCCAAAGCTTATAGAGGAGGCCATCTGTACTATAAAAACCCAGAAGCCCCATTCTTTGAATTTCAGAAGGTAGCCCTGATAATCTCTGAATCAGCTTCCAGGTCACTGTTTCTTTTTCCTGGCTTTTTTTTTTTTTTTTTTTTAAGAAAAGCACATGTTCTCAGCCAAAAAGCTCTATCTCTATGATCCCATCTTATAGAATCTAGTAAGTTGGACAGCCTTCCTTTATTTTTTTCTGTCTCCATCCCCTTCAATTCAAACTGGCAGTGTTTTGCTAATATAATCTTATGTCTATTCCTGGCTTCTTCTGAGATGACTGATTAAATTAGCTATTCATACTGTTAATTTAAAAACAAACATGATGTTTATATTTTTTTAAAAAGGAGAGCTTTATTTCTCATTAAGGGGTCTCAACTTGCAGTGACCATTCCGACAGGCTAGGAAACACTACTCCAGTAACAAGCCAGGAGCATATGTTTCAAGGGAGTGACAAAAGGGAAGAGGATTTTATAGTGAGCAGGGTGGCTAAATATACACATTTAATAAGCTATAGGAGGGGGTCATGAATAGTTATGAAGAGAAAACACCCTTGCGTAATTACACTTTACACCTCCCATCCCATCATGGCTGGCAACTCATATTTAAGGTTTTTTCCTGGGGTCCCTTTGGCTGAGAGGGGACCCATTCAGTTAGCAGGTAGGAGGGGGCTTAGGATTTTATTTTTAGTTCACAGTACACATACTATTCTTCTTGTCAAATGGTTGCTCAGCCATACCTTTAGTATTCTCTTCAAAATAAGCTTTCTCAGTTTTTTTTTTTTTTTGAGACAGAGTCTCACTCTGTTGCCTGGGCTAGAGTGCCGTGGCGTCAGCCTAGCTCACAGCAACCTCAAACTCCTGGGCTCAAGCGATCCTCCTGCCTCAGCCTCCCAAGTAGCTGGGACTACAGGCACGCACCACCATGCCTGGCTAATTTTTTCTGTGTAGTTTTAGTTGTCCAGCTAATTTCTTTCTATTTTTTTAGTAGACACGGGGTCTCGCTCTTGCTCAGGCTGGTCTCAAACTCCTGAGCTCAAACGATCAACCCGCCTCGGCCTCCCAGAGTGCTAGGATTACAGGCGTGAGCCACCGTACCCGGCCAGTTTCTCAGTTTTTGCCTGGGCAAAAATCCTATGTCTAAGGTAAGTCTTACCGGGAAAGGAACAGAGTACCTGGAGGTGGAGTAGAGTCTCATGGCCCAGGCAGGAGGTTGTTGCTGTCACTCAGTTGTGATGCTGTCATGATGATCATGACAATGACAACTGTGATGGTGATGGCCGAGAGGAAGAGAAATGAGTACATTTGTTAGCTTCAGAATTAGAAAAGGGTCATTCATAGGCTCCATTTAATGACTAAAGAAGCTGGACCATTTAGATCATAAAGGTTTATGTTCCCAGAGCTTTATGAATTTACCTTTGTGTGGCTATATGTAGAGTAAATTTAAGCATAATATTTTATGATAGTTGTAAGATGAGAAATTTTAATACCCTATGAAACTGCATTCATGGAAATGAGCTACTTTTGGAAAGCGGTTATTGAAAAAGTGTTATGTCAAGTTTAGAACTAGGCTTTATATGCACAGTTAAAAATGATTTTTATACTATGTACAATAAAACATGTTAAGGAACTTTTTGTCTACATCCCAAAAAACATATTCCACGAATTTGAATATGTGAAGAACAGAAACCAAATGGTGTAATTATTAATAACACATATAGCATATAACAACACTACTTCCAACTTTTAAGGCATTCTAGTTGGAAAGAATGTCTTAAAAAGCAAATGCCATTTACAGTCACTAAAACTGAGACATTTGAAGTGGCATTTTCACCCCGTTTTAATCCTTTTCCCTCAAAAAATCAATTCATTTTATTATGTTATTTACCATTTTAAGTCAATACTTTCCTAAAATTTCACATATTAGCATAAATATCTACATATGTATTTGAACTCAGAAATTTTTGAAGGAGTTTTTTATTGTCTGTAAACATATTTAATTATGTCTTCCTACAACAGTTTCACTGTTTTAACATTCATATGTTCTCATCTAAACTTCAAATCATACTCAGAAATACATCCTATTTCTTGAACTCAGTTCCTAAAGAATTGCATTTCCAGTGATCACTGTTACCCATGGACCTAAGGTAAATCACCTCACCATCCTGAAGCCCCTTAGGAAAGAGGTGGCTTTATTCTCTGCATACTACTTGAGTGAATTTAACATGAAAGAAGACATTATGCTCAAGTTTCTAAGGTTATATTAAAGTACTTGGTAGACTGTTTGACAGGCAATGAATGTAGTTATATTTTTTTAATGAGAGTTTCAGCCTAGGTATGAATGGATCTTGCAATGTTGAATCTACTCAAGTAAAATTGAAAATAAATATTTGGTCCTACACATGTATTTCTTTTCCGTATGTATTGTCAGAAAAAAAAATATTAAAGATAGGGCCATGTAGGTACCTGATACTTGCCTAAAAAAATTCCTCTTCCATAACCAAGACCCAAGGCAGTGAGTAAACTTGTGCTGGAAAACAAAACAAAATAAACCAAAGATAACTTCAGCTAAATAGTGAGTTTGTGAAGAAAGGGTGGTATCATGGTAACTAATTCAATAAATCACCAATTAATTTAATAAATAGAACTAGTTGACAAAGAGTTTCTAAAACTAGCCCTTGACCATGATGTTTAAGAGAGTTACTTCATATATTTTGAAGGATAATTTAGAGTAGATATTAATACATTTTAAGGACCTTTATTCGCCGTGAGTTTTTTCTTTTATCTCATGTTTCTTCATCATCTCTATTAATGCTTTTTGGTTTAAATTACCTTTAGGAAGCCGATTTTCTTATACAATCTTTTATAAAATTATCTACTTAATAATATTCATCTCATTACAGTATACAAGTATCTCACAATATCTTCTATGTACATTTTTAAATCTAATTCATGACTTTCCCTTTAATTTCCTCTGATCCAATGATCGTCAAGAAGTATTTTTTCCTTAACAAAAAAAGGAGAGAAGTATTTTTCTTGGCATCAAATTCCTCAATATTTTTGCTCAATTAAAAATTTTTTCATTAATTTTGTTGGATTATCAACAAAGGATACAGATAATACGTTATCTAGATTTATAGGTAAAATTTACATATGGTATCATGTACAGATTTTAAGCATATAGCTTACTTAGTTTTGCCAAATATATATACCTATGCAATCACCACTCCAATCAAGATCTAAGACATGTCCACCATCAGAATGTTCCCTAGTTAAATAGTCTTTATAGCTAAATACATAATTGAGTTTTGTAAAATTTCTAGGGCAATATCAATTTTTAAAGACTGAATTCCTTAATTCTTTTATTCTCTTATTTTATGACCATTAGTTATGACCTATGTTAGAAAGGTATAATTAAATATCTCACCAAAATTGTATTTTATGAGTAGATCCTAAAGTTAATTTAGCTTTATCAGTTTCAATATTATTGGCAAATACAAAATTATGCTCTTGTCATTACATATTATCTCACTTTAAAATCTATCATGATTTTTTATTTTTCTTTTACTTTATATTCTTCTTTTCCTGATATATTATCAAGTCTATTGGGTTTTTTTTTTTCATTTTCCTGGGTTCTCTAAAGCCATTCTATTTTCGACTTTTTGTTTATTTTATTTCATTTCATTACACTATTGTATTGGTTTTATATTCTCATAGAAATTTACCACTAACTTAGTGGCTTAAAACAAGATGAATGTATTATCTCACGGTTCTGTGGATCAAAGGTTCAACAGAGATCTCATTGTGCTAAAATCAAAGTATCACAGGGATGTGCTCTTTTCTGGAAGCTCTAGTGGAGAAACTGGGATGGTTGGCAGAATACGAAAAAAGGAGTGAAGTCTGAGGGAAACACCAAAGGGATAGGGCGCTTGAACCTCACAGGTTATGCCCCTCCCAACTACCTCCAGATACTTCTTCACCAACTGCATCTCCAAAAGTATTTTTTTCCAGAGTAGGCATCTCATTCACCCCTGGGGCCTTCTGGGAGGATCTGCTATAATCCTTGGAGATCCTGCCAGAGCCCAAAAGACTGAGGAGGAGGTGCCCAGGGTTTTGGCCTCTCCGGTGTGGTCCTAACTTCACCAGCAATGTCAGATTTCTCTAGGTGAGGTAGGATGGTCACTGCCCATTTCTGACCACCCACATGCTGGGTAGCCTGAAAAGTTTGTCAGTGTTCCTAGAGCAGAGCCCTGCATAGAGGAGATATGCAGTGACAGTTTGTAGAGTAAACCAAACCATATTTTGGTGCCACACCAGCCTCGAGTAGTGGAAATTTGGGGATAAAAAGAGAAAAATTATGGGAAATCAGAAAAAAATCATTTTTCCTCTTTCTTGGTCTCAGAGGTCCTGGATCCTCTTCTACCCCAGGAACATGGAGGTTGAGTCTACATTATCCTACTGAAGCACCCATGGAAGGAAGAGAAAGCTCAATGGGAAAAAAAATGTGGGGAGAGGTCCAGGTGTCCAGAATACAAAATTAATCTTAGAAAATTCCTCACTGTGATTTTCATTTTCTTATATAAAAACATTATATGTTCCATTTTTAAATAAACATTTTTACCTTCTAATCAGAAAAAGTAAGTATGTTTAATATATAAATATAATTTTCATTCTGAATTTACAAAATTATTTGATGGATTTCTCTATGTTCCACAAAATGTAGTCACCAAATTCATAGAAACTACATAAATATGTTTTGGGGATCATTTTCCACCCTCAGCCCCACCCCTGCCCCAAAAGTGGCACCAACTAGACACAATGTACTTGCTCAAATACTGGCTGAAGGATGAACAATCTTCTAGTGGCTGCCTTCACTATCTTTAATATCCTTTTCTTCTTTCAACTAAATGTTAAAATAGTGAACAAATGAAATAAAAACTAGATAGAGCTTACCAAAAAATTTTTAGATATGAATTATCTGATTTTGAAAAATGTTATAATTTTAATTTGGGGAAATTTACATTATTACATGCTTTCAGTTCAAATAGTAACAAGATGCATGGTATATTAAATATGAAAGTATGTTTAATTTATTAGTTTGGAAATGTTTGCTTATGTTTTATGAAAACCATAATTTGACTTTGATTGCTTAAAATAAAACAATGCCAGGTGTATTGGTCAAACTGAGCTGTTGTAAAAATTACCATATGCTAGATGATTTAAATAACAGAAATTTAGTTCTGAAGCCTTGGAAGTCCAAGACCAAGGCACCACAAAATTTAGTGTTTGGTAAGAGCCAGTTCCTCATAGATGGCACGTTCTTGCAGTGTCTTCACATGGAAGAAAGGGAAAATAGCCTGTCAAGCCTCCTTTGTAAGGGCACTAATCCAATCCATGATCTCTTAATACAATTACTTTGGGGGTTAGTTTACAATGTATGAATTTGGGGAGGACACAAATATTCAGACTACAGTATTCTGCCCCTGTTCCTCCAAAATTCACATGCAAAATACATTTGGGATGCATTTTCCATCCCAATTGTCTGAAAAGTCTTTGCTCATTCCAACATCAACTAAAAACTCTGAAATCCACAAGACAAACATCATATAAATCACATAGGAGTGAGACTCATGATATAATTCATCTTCAGGCAAATTCACCTCAAGCTGTGAATCAATGAGACCAGACAAGTTTTGTGTTCCCAAAATACGATGGTGGGACAGTTATAGAGTAGACATTCCCATTCCAAAAGAGAGAAATAAGAAAGAAGAAAGGGGTAACTCATCCCAAGTAAGTCCAAAACCCAACAGAGCAAACAGTATTACATCTTAAGTCTTGAGAATAATTTTCTTTGATTTTATATTCTGCCTTAAAGACATGCTGGAGAAGGGGTTGGATGCCCAAGGATCTGAGTGATCCCACCTCCATCACTTTGCTGGGTAAATCCCAAGCCACAGTTGTCCTAGGTTGGAGTCAAGTGTCTATTGCTCTCCCCGACTGGAGTCACACTCTGGTGGCTCTACTGGCCTGAGATCTCTGAAACTGCTTCTCCCACACAGCTCCACTATGCATTGCCCTAGTGAGGGCTCTCTGTGGTGCCACTGTGGCAGTTCTCAGCCTGGGCCCTGGGACTCTGTGGGGCATACTTTGAAATCTAGGTGGAACTAGCCATGCCCCCACAGCTCATGCATTCTGTACATGTGTGGAGGCGGCACTTAATGGATGCAGCCATGGTTTACCACTAGTGCCTTTCAGAGGAGTGAGCTGAGACACGCTTGGACCTGCTTGAGCCACAGCTGGGGCAGCCAAAGAGTGCTGCACTGGAATTCAGGAAGTAGAGCTTTGAAATTTTTCTATCCCAAGGCTTTGGCATTCTGGGCCTGTGCTGGGAGAGGCAGATTCAGTGATTTCTGAAATGCTTTTGAAATCATTCTTCCCTTGTCTTGATGAATAGCACCAGGCTTCTACACATCCATAGTAATCTCCTTATCAAATGGTTGATTGGCCAAGCCCTTAGTTTTCTCTCCTGTACACACTTTTTCATTCTTTAAAACATGACCAGGCTGGGAATTTTCCAAATCTTAAAGTTCTTCTTCCTTTTGGATTATAAATTTCCTCTTTAATTCATTCTCTCTTCTCACATTTTACTATATGCAGTGATGAGCAGCCATGCCGCACCATCAATATTTTGCTGAAATATTTCTTCTGCCAAACATCCTATTTTATCACCCATAAGTTCTAAGTTTCACAAAGAACTACGACATGAACAAAATTCAGCCAATTTCTTTGCAACTTTATAACAAGGATGGCCTTTCCTCCAGTTTCAAAAAACATTTCTCATTTCTGTCTGAGGCCTCATTAGAATGGCTGTTACTGTCAATATTTCTACCAACATTCTGTTCATGATCACTTGGGTAATCTCTAAGAATATTTAGGCTTATCTAAAGCTCACTTCTTCTTGTGAATCCTTGCTAGATTCATCCTTTATAGTCTGTTCATGGCAATATTGGATTTTTCTAATGTGCATTTCTAAATTCTTCCAGTGTCTACCCATTACCCATTTTCAAAGCTGTTTCCACATTTTCAGGTATTTGTTACAGCAACATGCCATTTCTCAGTACCAATTTATGTCTAGTCTGTTTGGGCTGCTACAACAAAATAACTTACTGTGCAATTTATAAACAATAAATATCTATTTCTCACAGTTCTGGAGGCTGAGAAGTCCAAGATCAAGATACAAGCAGATATGGCATCTGTTGAGAACCTGTTCTTCATAGACGGTGTCTTCCTGATGTTTTCTCACATGGCAAAAGGAGATAGAAGGCTCCATTAAGCCTCTTTTATAAGGCACTAATCCCATTCATGAAAGTTGAGCCCTCATGACCTAATCACCTCCATAAGGCCCCATCTCTTAATACTGTTACCTTGGTGGTTAGGTTTCAATGTATACATTTGGGGGGGACACAAACATTCAGGCTATAGAAGGCCCTTATCTTCAAATATAGTCACGTTGAGGGTTAGATATTCAACATCTGAATTTGGTGGGAGAGACACAAATATTCAGCATAAAACACAAGTTTAATAAATATATTTTACTGAGTTCCTTGATTTCTCTTAAGGAGTAAACAGTCCAATTCCAAGCATATCTGCATATTTCTCTGCTGTTCAGTGTTCTTGGTAAGGAAGGGGGTTGGTCTCATACAGCCTGCTGGACCTTGTGGTCATCACTTCTATAATGGCTTTATAATCAGGGAAAGTCATTTCTGATGCCCCAGACCACAGTTTTCAATCAATACTTGAATTTGACTCCTTTCATTTCAGAATTGTAAAACAGTTATGTTGATTCATTAGCCCCAGAAAAGCAATTGAAGTGTCCTTATGACTTAAAAAATGTAAATATGTCCAGGGCCTACAGTTTTCCTCCTTACCACTATAGCAAGTGTGGAAAGAATTATCCTGACAACAAATAACAGTAACAACAGCTGACCTGACAGCAACACATGCGAAGGATAAAAGGACAACTTGGCTTCAAATACTTGGGTGTCTAAACCTCTGACCTGTGTTCTGCCATGGAAAAATCAATAGAAATACACAGAAACTGGATATCTAGCTCATGAGTTGCAGGTATAAGATTCTAGGTCATACTTATGCCATGCCTCCATCAGTACACTCTTGAATTTTCTCCTAAATTTATTCATTTATTTTATATGAAGACTTGTGAGAAAAAATAATAAAATTACTATCCTCCATAACCTGGTGATTTAATCTCACCCCAACCCCACTTTGGATTAGAGATACATAGTAATTTAAAGTTATTCAGAAGCCAGCTAAAGAAGTAAAGAAACATTATTTTGAAACATTTCCATAGAGTAACCCCACCTTTTTTGCTCTCTGATATTCAGGAACTAAATATTTGTGTCAATCTCTCATCTCACCCTTAACAACTAAGCGCTATTAATATCAAGAACATTTATGTAGTAAAATTATTTAATTTATTCTCCAAAATCTCTTAGGAAATCATGCTACATGAATATTTAATACTTTTATTTGTTGGGTTTTTAATTTTGTTTATATATACACACACATATATAACATTAAATTTGCCATTTAATACATTTTAAGTGTACAGTTCAGTACATTACTTACATTCATAATGTTGTACAACCAATACCACTATTTCCAAAACTTTTTCATCATTTCAAATACAACATTAATAACCATTAAGTAATAACTCTCCGTTCTCCCCTCCCCCAATCCTGGGAACATTTAATCTACTTTCTGTCTCTATGAATTTGCATATTCTAGATATTTCGTGTATGTAAAATCAAAATATTTGTCCTTTTGCATTTGTCTTATTGCACTTACCATATTGTTTTCAGGGCTCATATGTTGATGGACACTTGTTTTTTTCCACTTTTTGGTTATTGTGAATAATGTGATAAATTTTGGAATATAAGTATATATGTGAATATGCATTTTTAGTAAAAAGCATAAAGTTGTTTCACCTTTTGTGAAACTGCCACAGTAGCTGCATCACTTTACATTCTTACCATCAATGTATGAGAATTCCAAGTTCTCCACATTCTCGCCAACACTTGTTATTTTCCTTTTCTAAATCATTATTATAGCCATACTAGTAGGTGTAAAATGGAATTCAATTGCCATATTGAATTGCATTTCCCTAATAACTAATAATGTTGAACATCTTTTGTTGTATTTATTGGCAATTTGTATACCTCCTTTGGAGAAATGTCTATACAAGTCCCTTGCCATTTTTAAATTGAGATTTTTGTCTTTTTGTTGTTTTAAGAGTTATTTATTTTGTATATTAAAATCTTATGAGATATAGTATGTGCAAATATTTTCTCCTATTCTGTAGGTTGTTTTTCACCTTCTTGATAATGTCCTTTGAGGCACAAAAGTTTTCAATGTCAGTGAATTTCAATTTATCAGTTATTCTTCTGTTTTTGTGCTTTTGGTGTCTTATCTAAGAATCCATTGCCAAACCCAAAGTAATAAAAATGTATCCCTAGATTTTCTTCTAAAAGTTTTATAGTTTAAGCTCTTCTATTTAGGTCATTGATCCATTATAAATTAAATTTCGTATATGGTGTGATGTAGGGGTCCAACTTCATACTTTTGCATGAGGATACCAATCTATCCCAGCACCGTTTGTTGAAGAGACTATTCTTTCCCCATTGAGGTGGCTGGGCACCCTTGTCAAACACCAATTGGGCATTAATGTATGAGTTTATTTCTGAACTCTCAATTCTATTCCATTGATTTATACGTCCATTTCATGTGAGTACCACAATGTTTTGATTACCATTACTTTGTAGTAAGTTTTTAAATTGGTAAGTGTGAGTCCTCTGAATTTGTCCTTTTTCAAGATTGTTTTGACTATTTGAGATCCCTTGCAATTTCACATAAATTTAAGGATCACTTTTTGATAGAGTTTGAACATGTGTGCACTTGAAATTTCATGTTGAAACTTGATTCCCAGCATTGTAGATGGGGCCTACTGGAAGGTATTTTGGTCATGGTGGCCTATTCTTCATGAAAGGCTTTGTGCCATCCTTGTGGTAATAATTATTGTAAAGTCTTAAAGTATAATTTCTGTTCTTTAGTGAGTTCCTGACCCATGACTCACAATTAAATGATAAAATCCCCCTCTAGTACTACATGTGTCAGCCCCATCCTCTTATAGAGTTGGGACTGTCCCTTACTGGGATTCCCCATTAGTCCATCAAAACTTCCCCATGCGTGGGTTGGCCAAATCCCGTCGAGGTCACCAATTGTAGAGACCGTCCAGCGTCTCTACCAGTGTCACAGTGCAATGAAGAATGCTCCAGACCACAATCTCAGGCTGAAGGAGAGGAGAGACTCTTTCCCTTTCAAAGAGCTCTTGAACCTCTCCCAATCTTTGTATTTTTATTGTAAAGAAAGGCATTCAAGGTCAAACCAAAGAACATACAGGTAGAATGTTTGGAAAGAACATACAGATAAAAATCTCTGGTGCCAGTAAACACATTATTCTAAAGAAATGTAGCTAGCGATATGCAACATATCCATATTTATCTTGGGATTCCTTGTGACTCCTTAAGGCTATAAAGAAAAGGGCAGGGACCCAACATCAGTCACATTCCCATGAATTTCAAAGCCTGCTGTATGCAGCTGGCTGATAAGCATTCATATCCCAAGTTCTGTTTGTGGGACTGCCAGATTTCCACCTTTCTCACAGTCCCTTTATCTAGGCCTTCATGCCTTTTCTAATATCCTCTACATGACAAATCCACAGCCAACATCACAATGAATGGCAAAAAGTTGAAAGCATTTCCCCTAAGAACTGGAGCAAGACAAGGGCACCCACTGACACCACTTCTATTCAACATAGTACTGGAAGTCCTATTCAGTTCAATCAGGCAAGAGAAAGAAATAAAAGGTATCCAAATTGGGAAACAGGTCAAACTATCTCGGTTTCCTGACAATATGATCTTTTATCTAGAAAACCCTAAGTATGCCACCAGAAGGTTCCTAGAATTAATAAACAAATTCAGCAAAGTCTCAGCTTACAAAATCAAAGGACATAATCAATAGCATTTCTACATACTAATAACAGTTAAGCTGAGAGTCAAATCAAGGACTCAATACAACTTAGAATAGCTACAAAGAAAACAAAATACTTAGGAATATACTTAACCAAGAAGGAGAACAGTCTTTACAAATAGTACTATAATATAACATACTTGATAAAAGAAATTGTAGAAGACACAAATGGAAAAACATCCCATGCTCGTGGATTGGTAGAATCAACATCATTAAAATGTCCACACTGCTCAAAGTTATTTAAAGATTCAATGCAATTCCCATCAAAATACCAATGTATTATTTCACAGACCTAGAATAGATTCTTAAGTTTCATTTGGAACCAAAAAAAAAAAAAAAAAAAAAAAAAAAAAAAAAAAAAAAAAAAAAAAAAAAAGAGATCCTGAATAGCTAAAGCAAAAAGAACAAATCCGGATGCATCACATTATCAGACTTCGAATCATACTACAAGGCTATAGTAACCAAAATAGCATGATACTGGCATAAAAGTAGAGACATAGACCAATGGAACAGAATATAGAACCCAGAAATAAAACCATATAGCTATGACAGATTGATCTCCAGCAAAGCAGACTAAAACATACACTGGGGAAAGGACACCTATTCAATAAATAGTGCTGGGAAAATTGGATTGCTACATGCAGAAGAATGAAACAAGACTCCTCTCTCTAGCAATATACAAACATTAATTCAAGATGGATTAAAGATTTAAATGTAGGGCATGAAACCATAAAAATTCTGGGAAAAAACACAGGAATTACTCTTCCAGTCATAGGCCTAGGCAACAAATTTATGACTAATTCCCTAAAGGCAAATACAGCAGCAACAAAAACAAATAAATGGGACTTAATTAAATTAAAAAACCTTTGGCACAGCAAAGGAAATAACCAACTGAGGCATCAGGTAATCTAAAGAATGGGACAAAATATTCACAAACTGCACATCGACCAAGGTCAAATATCCAGAATCTATAAAGAACTCAAACAAATCAGCAAGAAAAAACAAACAACCTCATCAAAAATTGGGCAAAAGACATGAACAGAATTATTCTAAAAAAAATACACAAATGGCCAACAAATATATGAAAAAATGTTCCACACCACTAATCATCAGGGAAATACAAATTAAAACCACAATGAGATACCACCTTACTCCTGTCAGAATGGCCATTATTAAAAAGTCAAAAACAAATGCTGGTGTGAATGCTATGGAAAAGGAATGCTTACATGCTGTTGGGGGGACTGAAAACTAGTTCAACTTCTACGGAAAACAGTATAGAGATCCCTCAAAGAGCTGAAAGTGTACCTGCCATTTGATACGGCATTCCCAATACTGGGTATCTACCCAAAGGAATGGAAAACATTTTATCAAAAAGACACCTGCACTGGAATGTTTATTGCTGTGCAATTCACAATTACAAAGATATGTAATTAACATAAGTGCCCATCAATTCATGAGTGGATAAAATAAGTGACACACACACACACACACCACGGAACATTACACAGCCATAAAAAGGAATGGAATAATGTCCTTTGCTGCAACTTGGATGGAAATATAGACCATTATCCTAAGCGAAGTATCTCAGGAATGGAAAAACACCAAATATGTTCTCAGTATAAGTGGGAGCTAAATGATAGGTACACAGAAGCAGAAAGAGACATAAAGGATATTGGAAACTAAAGAGAGGGGAGGGTAAGGTGAGGTTGAGGGATAAAAACTTACTTATTATGTACAATGAACACTGTACTGATGACAGGCACACTGAAAGCCCTGACTTCAGCATTATGCAGTGTATCCATATAACAAAAACACTGGTACTCCCTTAATATTTTGAAATTAAAAAAATTGGTAGTGTTGATATTCATCAAGAGAGACAATCTGAAGAGGAAATCAAGAAAGCAATCCTTTTACAATGGCTACCAAAGAATAAAATAATATACCTAGACATAATGAAAGAATTGAAAGATTGCTACAAATAAAACTATAAAACACTAATGAAATAAATTGAAGAGGAAACAACAACAACAACAACAACAACAAACAAAGGAAAGATATTGCATGCCCATAGATTGGAAGAATTAAAATTCTTAAAGTGACCATACTACCCATAGGGATGTAGAGATTCAGTGCAATCCCTACCAGAATACCAATGACATTCCTCACAGAAATAGAAAAAAAAAATCCTCATTTGTATGGATCCACAAAAGACACCAAATATCCAAAGCAATCCTGAGTATACAGAACAAAGCTGAAGGCATCACACTACCTGACTCCAAAATATACTACGAAGCCATAGTAACCAAAGCAGAATGGTACTGGAATAAAAACAGACACACTGCCCAATGGAATGGATAGAGAACACAGAAATAAATTCATGCATTTATAGAAAATGCGTTTTTTAAAAAGGTGCCAAAAGCGTGCACTGGGGAAAGAACAGTCTCTTCAATAAATGGTGCCAGAGAAAGAAGATTGAATTGTTGAAAATTGGTTCTATGAGGTCAGCATTATCCTGATACCCAAACAACACAAGAAAACAACAATAAGAACAAAAATGATAAGCCAATAACATTAATGAATATAGATGTAAACATATTCAACAAAATACCAGCAAACCAAATTTAGCTGTATATTAAAAAGATCATTCACCATGATCAAGTGAAATTTGAATCATAGGAATTCAAAATGATTCAATGTACAGAGATCAATAAATATGATGCATCTCATCAACAGAATGAAGGTAAAAAAAACAAATGATCACATCAGTAGATGCAGAAAAGAAATTTGATAAAATCAATGTACCTTCATAATAAAAATACCCAACAAACTAGGCATGGAAGGAACATACGTCAACTGAATAAAAGCTATATGTGACAAACACACAACTAACATTATACTGAATGGGTAAAAGACGAAGATTTTTATTTAATAACTGCAGCAAGACAAGTATGACCACTCTCATTTTTCTCATTCAACATAGTGCTGGAAGTCCTAGCCAGAGCAATTATTTAAGAGGGAGAAATAGAATATAAAGATTGGAAAGAAGGAAGTCAAATTGTCCTTTTTTACAGATGACGTGATCTTAGATACAGGAAACCCTTAATGCTTAATGCTCCGCCAAAAAAAACTGTTAGAACTGAAATTGTTAGAAGGATGATCACTTCAATAAAGTGTGCTGGGATAACCGTGTATTCATGTACAGAAGAATAGAACTAGACCCCTATCTCTGACCATATACAAAAAAAGTCAAGTCAAAATGGATTAAAGAGTTGAATGCAATACCTGAAAGTATGAAATTACTAGAAGAAAATGTTGGGGAAAAGAAGCTTCAGGACTTTGTTCTGGGAAGATGTTTTGGGTAAGACCTCAAGAGCACAGAGAAAAAAAGGCTATAATAGACAAATATGAATTTATATCAAGCTAAAAAAACTTCTGGACAGCTTAAGGAAACAACCAACAGAGTGAAGAGACAACCTACAGAATGGGAGCAAATATTTGCAAACTATCCATCTGACAAGACATTAACAACCAGAATATATAAGAAACACAAAGAACACAACAGAAAAAAAAGTAATTTAATTTAAAAACGTGTGAATGATCTGAATAGATATTTCTCAAAAGAAGGCATACAAATGGCCAATAAGTATATGAAAAAATGCCCAGCCTCACTAATCATTAGAGAAATGCAATTGAAAACTAGAATGACATATCAACTCACCCCAGTTAAAATGGCTGTTATCAAAAAGACCAAAAGACAGCAAATGCTAGCAAGAATATGGAGGAATAGAAATGCTCATACCCTGTTGGTAGGAATGTAAATTAATATAGTCACTATGGAAAATAGTATGTAGGTTCCTCAGAAAATTAAAAATAGATCTACTATAAGATTCAGCCGTCCCACTTCTGGGTATACACAAAAAAGACTGAAAATCCATGTTTACTGCAGCACTATTTAAAATAGCCAAAATATATAATTAACCTAAATGTCCCTCGGTGATTAAATGAATGAAGAAAACATGGTTTATATACATAATTGAATACTATTCAACCATTTAAAAAAGAATGAAATCCTGTCATTTGCAGCACAATGGAAGGAAATAAGCTAGGCATAGAAAGACAAATATAGCATGTATTCCCTCATATGTGGAAGCTAAAAAAGTGGATATCATGGAGGTAGAGAATGTAATGATAGTTATTATAAGCTGGGGGTAATAAAGACAGGTTGGTTAGCGGGTACAAAAATAGAAAGAATACCTTCTAGTATTCTAGTGCTTCTAGATAGCACGGTAGGGTGATTATAGTTAAGAATAATTTAATGTATATTTCAAAATAGCTAGAAGATTTGAAATGTCCCCAACCCAAAATAATGATAAATGCTGCAGGTAATAGGTATTCTAATTACCTTCATTTGATCATTACACATTGTATGTATGTGTCAATAAATCACACATTCTACATAAATATGTACAATTATTATGCATCAATTGAAATAAGACACACAAAAAGCTAAGAGGTATATGAAAAAATGCCCCATATCACTAGTTATGAATGAAATGCAAATCAAAACCACAGTGAATAAGCTATCATGTCACATCAGTTAAAATGGCTATTACTAAAAAGACAACAAATAACACATTCTGGCAAGGATGCATAGAAAGGGGAATGCTCCTAAACTGTTGGTGGGAATGTAAATTAGTTCAGCCACTAGGGCAAACAGTATGGAGGTTCCTCAAAAAGTTAAAACTACCATGCAATCAGGAATATCACTGCTGTGTATATATCCAAAAAAAGAAAAGAAAAAAGGAAATAAGTGTATTGAAGAGATATCTGCAGGCCAATGATTTTTACAGCACTATTCACACTATTCATCAACCTAAGTGTCCATCAAGGGTAGAATGCATAAAGAAGATGTGGAATACATATAGGATGGAATATTATTCATGAAAACTTAAATCCAGTCATTTGCAGCAACATGGATGGTACTGGAGAACATTATGTTAAGTGAAAAAAGCCAGGCACAGAAAGACAAATATCACATGTTTTCATTCATATGTGGGGACTAAAAAAATTGATCTTATGGAGGTAGAAAGGAGAATGGTGGATAACGAGGTTAGGAAGAGTAGGAAGGTGGGGGGATAAAGAATGGTTGGTTAATGGGTACATAAATACAGTTGCAGAGAAGGAATAAGTTCTAGTGTTTGATGGCACAGTAGAGCAACTATAGTTAGCAGTAATTTGTTGCATGTTTCAAAATAGCTAGAAAGGAAGCTTTGGAATATTCCCAACATAAAGAAATGATAACCGCTTGAGGTGATGGATACCCCAATTATCCTGATTTGATCATTGCACATTTTATGCATGTATCAAATGTGTTCACATGTACTCCATAAATATGTGCAATTATTATGTATCAATAAAAAAAAAGTAACAGGCAGGCTTCAAGAGGGCTGATCAGAGGTGATGGCACTTGACTCCTCTGTGAAGAAGGGCCAAAATACAATGAGACCCTGTTTCTATCAAAAAAAAAAAATTAGCTGGTGTGTTGATTTATGCCTGTGGTCATAGCTATTCAGGAGGCTGAGGCAGGAGAATTGCTTGAGCCCAGGAGTTCAAAGCTGCAGTGAGCTATAATCACACCACTGCACTCTAGCCTGGGCTGCACAGCAACCCGTCTCTAGAAAAAGAAAAAAAGAAGACCAAAACAGCAAGTAGATAACCACATGTCGAATAGAGATTCTAAGAACACTGGAATTCAACAGGGAACTGACAGGTACACTCTGAGGCACAAAAAGAGAGGAAAGAAAAGCAGCTGCCATGGCTGGGATCAGCTTGAAGCCAGGAGGAACTCCCTATTACAGGAAAAGATAAGAGAAAGATCCCCAGAAGTCCACATTTCCCTTGTGGACTCCAATCTTAGCCACAAGAGAATAACTTGACCCTTGTGGGCCATGAGAATGGTATAGGAAGATGTTAGGTGTGCACCTGATGGCATCGGCCAAGAGAGAGAGTTTGCACTGGGTCCAACAAACCCACCAAGATTCAAGCAGCTTCAGCACAGTGCCATTCAGAGAGCTCAGGCCCCCAAAGACTACAACCTTCCCTGGGATCCAGCATCCCCTAAATCTCCATATCCCTGGAGCCCTACTGACATCCTCCCATGTCCACCCAAAGGTCTGCAGCAACATGCCAGCTGGACTTGGTGTTCTGGCTGGGTGCCCTGAAGTGTAGCCCACATAGTGTCCAACACCTTGGGGAGCAAGCAGTGCAATGCAATAGGGATACTGACCCCACAACAAAGATAACACATCATGATCAAATGGGGTTTTATTCCAGGGATGCAAGGATGGTTAAAAATATGCAGGTCAATAAATGTGATTTCATATGGTCATCTCAATAGATGCAGAAAAAGCATTTGGTAAAATTCAGCACCTCTTCATGATAAAAACCCTCAATGAACTAGGCATAGAAGGAATCTTCCTCAAAATAATTAGAGCCATGTATGACAAGCCCACAGCCAACATCATACTGAATGGGGAAAAGTTGAAAACATTCCCTAAGTATGTGAACAAGACAAGGATACTCACTTTCAGCAGTTCTATTTAACATAGTACTGGAAGTCCTAGCCAGGGTAACCAGGCAAGAAAAAGAAATGAAGCACATCCAAATTGGTAAAGAGGAAGTCAAATTATTGCTGTTTGGTGATGATGTTATCCTATAACTACAAAAGCCTAAAGAATTCCCCAAAAGATTCCTAGATTTGATAAATGTATTCAGTAAAGATTCAGGATACAAAATCAATGTACAAAAGTTAGTAGCATTTCTATACACCAATAATGACCAAGCTGAGAATTAAATCAAGAACTCAATACCATTTAGAATAGCTACATTAAAAATGAAATACCTAGGAATACATTTAACCAAAAAGGCAAAAGATCTCTACAAGGAAAGCTATAAAACACTGATGAAATAAATCATAGATGACACAAAAAAATGGAAAAACTTCCCATGCACATGGATTGAAAGAATCAATATTGTTAAAATGACCATACTTTCCAAAGAAATCTACAGATTCAGTGCAATTCCTATCAAAATATCAATGCCATTTATCATAGAATTAGAAAAAACAATCCTAAAATTCATATGAAACCAAAAAGGAGCCTAAAAAGTCAAAGCAATCCTAAACAGAAAGAACAAAGCAGGAAGCATCACATTATATGACTTTATACTATAAGGCTGCAGTAACCAAAACAGCATGGTACTGGTATAAAAATAAACATATAGACATATAAATCAATGGAACAGAATAGAAAACCCAGAAATAAAATCACATAACTACAACCAACTAATCTTTGACAGAGTAGACAAAAACATACACTGGTGAATGGACACCCTATCCAATAAATGGGCCCAGCATGGTGGCTCATGCCTGTAATCCCACTGCTTTGGGAGGCCAAGGCAGGAGGATTGCTTGAGGGCAGGTGTTCAAGACTACCCTGGGTGACATAGCAAGATCTCATCTTTACAATCTACAACAAAAAAAAAAAAAAGAAAAGAAAAGAAAAAATTAGCCAAGTGTAGTGGCATGTACCTGTAGTCCCTGCTACTTGGGAGGCTGAGGCAAGAGGATTGCTTGAACCCAGGAGTTTGAGGCTGCAGTGAGCTATGATCACACCAGTGCACTGAAGCCTGGACAATACAGTGAGACACCATATCTAAAAATTAAAAAAATAAAAATAAAAGTTTCTGGGAAAAGCGGGTAGCCATATGCAGAAAAATGAAGTTGGACCCTTATCTCTCACCATATAGAAAAAGAACTCAAGACAGATTAAAGACTTAAATGTAAGACCTAAAACTATAAAAATTCTAGAAGAAAACCTATGAAAATCTCTTCTGGACATTGGCTTAGGCAAAGAATTTATGACTAAGCCCTCAAAAGCAAATGCAACAAAACCAACATAGAAAAGTGGGACTTAATTCAGCTTAAAAAGCTTCTACACAGCAAAAGACATAATCAACAGAGTAAATAGACGACCTACATAATGGGAAAAAATATTCTCAAACTATGCAACAAAGGACTAATATAGAGATTTTACAAGGAACTCAAACAAAATGTTCACTATTCGGGTGATGGTTACACAAAAAGCTCAGACTTCACCACTATGCAATACATCCAGATAACAAAACTGCACTTGTACCCTCTAAATCTATAAAAACAAAGATATGAAAATAAATTTAAAAAAACACCAAATAATTCCATTAAAAAGTGGGTAATGCATTATTCAAAGTGAGGCACCACAAGATCGGAAGAATGGGCTCCACTTGTACTCACCATCAAATTGGTACTAACTGATGAACACTAGGGGACTCACATGGCAGTAATACTCTCCAGGGATTAGGGGGATGGGGGGGTAAATCCGCAACTAAAGGACATGGGGAGCGTTGTAGGGGGGAAGGGCATGCCTCTACCCTGTCTTGGGTGAGGCAAAGACATAAAGTGTAACCATGATGTTTGTACCCTCATAATACCCTGAAATAAAAAAAAAGAAAGTATTAATAAAAAAAGTGGGCAATGGATCTTAATAGACATTTCTCAAAAGAAAAAAAGACAGGCAAATAGGTAACAGGTACATGAAAAAAATGCTCAACATCACTAATCATCAGAAAAATGCAAATCAAAACCACAATGAGACATCATCTTACCCCAGTTAGAATAGAATGGCTATTGTTAAAAGGACAAAAAATAACACATGCTGGTGAGGATGCAAAGTAAAGGAAATTATTATATGTTGTGGGAATTTAAATTAGTACAGCCTTTATGGAATAAAGTATAGAGGTTTCTTGAAAAACTAAAAATTGAAGTACTATATGATCCAGCAATCCTACTACTGGGTATTTATCCAAAGGAAAGGAAATCAGTACATTGAAGGGATACCCACAGCCACATATTTACTGTAGCACTTTTACAATAGTCAAGATATGTGATCAACCTAAGTGTTCATCAATCAACAAATGAATGAATAATGAAAGTTTGTTACGTATACACAATGGAATACTATTCAACCATAAAAAATAATGAAATCCTATCATTTGCATCGACATGGATAAAACCAGAGGTCATGAGGTTAAGTGAAGAAACCAAAGCACAGAAAGGCAAATATCACAAGTTCTCACTCACATGTGGGAACTAAATATAATAAGTTGATCTCATATAGATAGTAGAATAATGGTTACCAGTGTCTGGGAAGAGTGGAAGAGGGTGAACAGAGGTTGGTTAATGTGTACAAACATACAGTTAGATAGAAGGAATAAGTTCTAGTGTTTGGTATCACAGTAGGGTGACTATGTACTTAATGATAAAATATCGTACCTTTCAAAATAGCTAGAAAAGATTTCAAATGTTCCCATCACAAAGAAATGATAAGTGTTTGAGGTCATGAGTATCCTAAATACCCTGACTTGATCATTACACATTGAATGTACGCATGTATCAAAATATCACAGGTACCCCATAAATATGTACAATTATGTGTCAATAAAAAGGCTTAAAAAAACAAGTTATATTGCTCTAGGTCTGAGTAGTAATGCTATCTCAACTAAGCGGAAATACTTGCCAAAAAATTAACATAGTGATTGAATTGAATTTAAAAATATCTACACTTTCAATAAAGAGTAGTTCATAACTCGTTTCTGTTATGTCCTTTAACTGTAATTAATGACATCAAAGGAATGTCTTCCATGTTAGATTTCTTTATTTATTTAGGAGTTAATCTTACATTATGGAATTCTTGAAACTTTGGTGTAAAACAGACAGTATTCTGTATGTTTCACATTTGTCTCACAGTTACAGACTCTGCATGGGGTTTCCACCTTCTTGTAGTTTTATGGGTTTTCAGCTGTGGATAGTTGGTGTGAAAAAGGAGAGATATTAATAACATTGTCAGGCAAACTATATGCTGTATACTAACTCAGAAACATTCCCATGACATAGAAATATGTGTGTTCTAGTTGCCTATTTCATTCATGTTTCATTTATTTAATTCTTTTTCTCCTAATCTTAAAAGGAACTTTACAATCACAAGCCAAATTCATTTTTATTTCCATATTTCTCCAAGAATTTTATAATGAAGCCCTTTATCAATACGGATTAATAGAGAATATCAGCAACATACAGAGATGCC